>OY740783.1:125584691-125807191 GCA_963514005.1 Raja brachyura
CCCAAAAATCTGTAGCCTCCCTTTGATCTGGTATTTTGTTGGTTCACATGCTTGATCAATGGTGTTTTATCATTAATGTTTTATTATTATTAATGTTTAGTGTTTTCTGAGTCATTCGTAACTGTCACTGTATGTCATGTTGTTACTTGTGGGCGGAGCACCTGGGCAAATTCCTTGTATGTGAACACTTGGCCAATAAACTTAATTACTTCCATGTGTTTGACTCCACTCATTGTAGCTACATTTCTGAATTGTGTGCATTCTGTAACCTTTACATTTTTCCTAATGTTCATGAACATGGGCCATCAATATATAACAACTTGATTAGTTATCTCAACGCTGACCCTTAAGGGCCTGTCCCACCAGCATGCAACTCTATGCGATGAGCGCGACCTAACGTGGTCGCTTGAGCCGTTCGGCGTCGCGGGGCCGGTCCCACTTTGATCGCCGGAGCCGTGCGGAATTGTGCGGAGTTCGTCCCGACATCACGCGGGGCTCCGTAAAACTGACCATGTTCGAACATTCCACGCGGCAACGGCTCGCAGTCGCCTCGACGCATTACACACCGCCTCGACGTCGTGCCTCCGTGACCCTCTCTGTAGGTGCCTCTGTGACCCTCTCTGTGTGTGTGGCTCCGTGGCCCTCTCTGTGTGTGCCTCTGTGCCCCTCTCTGTGTGCCCCTCTCTGTCCTGGCGAAGTTACCTTTAAGACTTCGCTCCAAGTTCGCCTCACTTTGCGCCGCGTTGCGCCACTCACCCGACCTCCGCGCGGCCCTCTCTACCAGTTTGGTCGCGCTTGCCGCATGCAGGCGCATGCTGGTGGGAACGGCCCTGTACAGGGGATCACCCGACCTCCGCGCGGCCCCCGCTTCTAGTTTGATCGCGCTCATCGCATGGAGTCGGATGCTGGTGGGACAGGCCCTTTAGGGAGATGAAGTCTATATTTCTCTCCAGAGACTACAGAGATTTAGGATGTCATCGAGGATTCTCTTGAACGTCTACAGTTGCACAGTAGAGAGCATGCTGACTGGCTGCATCGTGGCCTGGTTCGGCAACTTGAACGTCCAGGAGCGGAAAAGACTGCAGAAAGTTGTGACCACTGCCCAGTCCATCACCGGCTCTGACCTCCCCACCATCGAAGGGATCTATCACAGTCACTGCTTCAAAAAGGCAGCCAACATCATCAAAGACCCACACCATCCTGGCCACATACTCATTTCACCACTGCCATCGGGAAGAAGGTACAGGAGCCTGAAAACTGTAACGTCCAGGTTCAGGAACAGCTTCTTCCCTGCAGCAATCGGGCTATTAAACACGACAACCAAATAAGCTCTGAAAAATTACAGTCTATTATTATTATTGCAGTATATTTGTTTATTCATTGAGTATGTGTGCATGTGTATATATATACACACTGAACCTTTTTCTTTTTGTCTCCTGTTATGTACTATGTTTCCATATTCTGTTGTGCTGCAGCAAGCATTGTCCTATCTGGGACATATGACGATAGAACACTCTTGACTCTTGACAATCTGTGAAGCAAATACATGCCACATTATCTATTCCCTGTCTCTTATTTTAGCTTCTATTTACACTATCAATGGTATTTAATTTTGCTCATGACCCTCTTGCCAAGTGTCTTTTGTGAGTCCAGGTGCACAACATTGGTGACAGCATCTTCCTCAGTGCTTTTCATTGCATAGAATATAGAACAGTGCAGCACAAGAACAGGCCTTTTGGCTCACAACGTCCTCAATTAACTTGATGCAAAGTTAAATGAATCGCCTTGGCCCGCATGTAATCCATTCCATTCCCTGCATATCCATGTGCCTATCCAAAAGCCTCCTCAATGCCACTGTCGTATCTGCCTCCACCTCCACCCCTGGAAGCACTTTCCAGGCACCCGCCACCCTCTGTGTTAAAAAGCCTGTCCGCACATCGACTCTAAACGTTGCCCTTCTCACCTTAAAGCTATGCCTTTTGAATGTTTTCGATGTTTCCACTCTGGGAAAAGGTTCTGACCTTCCATCCTGGGAATGGGTCTACGGGGCCTCGCGGGTCGACCCGCGGTCGGCGCAGGCACGTGCCGTCAGGGTAGGCAAGGTAGGCACTGCCTCCCCTGACTAAAATTATGAAATGGCAATTATTAAATATAAATAGTAAAGGCATGGGAGAATTATGCCTATGTAAGAGACCGATCTCCTAGGTAGGCATAATTCTCCGTGCCTTTCATCCTCAGCGCTTGTGACATGGGAAGCTCTGTGCAGCCCACGTGCCGTCAGCGCTGCCTGAAGCCGTCAGTTTCAAGCGGGGCTGAAGGCAGCAGAAATTCTGCCTTTGCAGCCCTGTGCATGCGCAGCATCATACTGCGCCTGCGCATCAGTCTACTGCGCACGCGCAGCGCAAGTTTCTTGGCGGGGTTTTCAACCATGGTTTGTCGTGTACCAATGATGTGGTAAATACATTTTGTGATTTTTTTAAAAATACCGTATTTCCCAGGGTGTGGGGGTGGGGGGGGAGCGCTCCTTTCACAGCGTTTGGGGAGTCTGGCCCGGGATAAAGATGCGGGGGGGGCACAAATGTTATGAATGAGGAGTCGGGAGCATCCACTTGCGACGCTCCTTGCACGGAGGCGTGGAATGCCACCGCTCTGAGGCCGGGGGGGGGGGGGGGGGGGGGGGGAGGGGGGAGAGAAGTAGCTTGGGTGGCTGAGCGGCCGCCGGGCTGGACAGCGGAACCAGCCGCCACCTTAGCTCCTTCTGCCGGTCCCCGCTCACCTCTGGCAGCTCTCTGTCTAAAAACCTCTCTCCTGCCGCTCGCTGGCCTCACTCATGTCCTTAAATTCTGACAGCGCGATTGAGGTTACTCGGCTGTGGGAATTTAAGGATTTGCAGGAAGTCGCTGACATGAGCGAAGTCGGCGAACGGCAGGTGACAGGTGTTCCGACGGAGAGCACAGCCAGAGGTGGGCGGGCCGGCAGAAGGCGCTGAAGTGGCGGCCAGTTCAGCTGTCGGATCCCGGTGGACGCTCCCCGAGCTGCTTCTATCCCCAGCTACAGTGCGTGGCTTCGCGCCCGGAGAGCTGTGGCAGCGGTGAGTGAGTGAGTTACTGGCAGTATCCCCGACACCCTCCTTCTCAACATTCATGCTCTCCCCACAACTTTATCCCTGGCACAGACTCTACACACGCTGTGAAAGGAACTGTTCCCCCAATTGGTCTAGGACTAGGAAGCCTTGGGCAAATTGAAATGTCACTGTTTTTATTTATTTATTTATTTAACGGGGAGAACAATCTGCGCTTGCGTGGTTTAATTTTTTTTTAAAGCGGACTGAGTGCCTACCCTGAGTAATTACTCATGGCACGTGCCTGGGTCGGCGGTGGACGAGGGCGCGGGGGAACCGCCCTTGAGGGAGGAGAGGGAAAAGAACAATGAACAATGGAGGACCCAGAGTGAGGGGGATCGCCGTTAGAGAGAGGGGGTGGGTGGAGAACCAGGGAGGAGCCGGCTGGTGTACTTTGTAAATTTTGGGCCTGTCCCACTATACGAGTTTACCGAAGACTACTTATTCAAACGCATCAATGACTACTTATTCAAACGCACCTAGTTTTGGAAATGACGCTTCAAGTTTTCCCACATTAATGTCTGTTTCCTTGCAACATTCAGATGTTAAACGTGGGTCTGCTGACTTGGTATCACTCTCGCTTGCACCGTGTAGATAAGATCAAAATCGTCATCAAATTCGTTTTTTTCCCCTGTTTGAAACGTATTGCAGTTTTTATGTCGTGGATGTTCCTCCACAGGGCAATGGAAATTGGAACATATTTCTGAATGATGTATTTGGAGATAAAGCAGATCGATATCTATTAAATAGGCAAGTCAAGGACAAACAAAGACGGCTTTTGATAATACAACCTGATCCGTGGTTTCACAAGGAAATGGGCAAAGGCACTAAATGGTGCTTTAACAAATGATGGGGAATAGAGCCGAGAGTCATATGTGACTCTCAAATGTCCCAGAGAGAACAATGGAACTCCTACGTGTAGCAACACAACAGCATATGTAAAAATAATACTTCTCTACATCGGCGAGACCAAGCGCAGGCTCGCCGATCGTTTCACTGAACACCTCCGCTCAGTCTGTCTTAACCTACCTGATCTCCCGGTTGCTCAGCATTTTAACTCCCCCTCCCATCCCTAATCTGACCTTTCAGTCCTGGGCCTCCTCCATTGTCAGAGTGAGGCCCAGCGCAAACTGGAGGAGCAGCACCTCATATTTTGCTTGGGTAGTTTACACCCCTGCGGTATGAACATTGACTTCTCAAACTTCAGATAGCCCTTGTTTTCCCTCTCTCTCCATCCCCTTCCCAGTTCTCCCACCAGTCTTATGGACCTGTCCCACTTCGCCGATTTTTTAGGCAATTACAGACGACTAGTTTGTCGCCACACGTTTGCCGGTGGTCGCGCAAAAAGTCGTAGCGTCTCCTCAGTCGCGCAAAAAGTCGTAGCGTCTTTCCGATTGCCGCTAAATTCTTAACAAGTTGAAATTTTTTCAGCGACCGTGCGTTTGACGCCAATGAGCGAAGCTTGCCTTCTCCTGACGCAGGTGCTGTTGTAGGGTGTGGCCCAGATGATGTAGGCTGTCTGCCGTTTTTCGGCGACTAGGACAGTCTCCGGCAGCTGCCTAAAAAATAGGACAGGTCCATTACTGTCTCCGACTGCATTCTATCTTGATCCAGCCTCCTTCCCTGACATCAGTCTGAAGAAGGATCTCCACCCGAAACGTCACAAATTCTTTCTCTCCAGAGATGCAGCCTTACCTGCTGAGTTACTCCAGCATTTTGTGTCTACCTGCCAAAATAATACTCTGTAAACAATTTAATAATTGAGAAAAAAAAGCTAAGTGAATAAATTTAAAAAATATATATATATATCATATATACCTCAGATTCTACATAGACTTGGAGGCATTGGCTTTGTCTTCTTGCGCTATTATTGTTGGTTTGTTTTTATATGCATGTGTATAATATATATATATATATATGTAGGGACAGACTTGGATATACAACGGGTCCAAAGCTGAAGAAGGGTCTCGACCCGAAACGTCGCCTATCTCCTTCGCTCCTTAGATGCTGCTGCACCCGCTGAGTTTCTCCTGCTTTTTGTGTAACCCTTGGATATACAACGGACAGACTCAGTTAATGTGGGTTAAGAGCTAAGAGCGGCATTGAGAGATGCAATGCCACTTTATACATATTATACACACACATATGCACACGTATAAAAACAAGCCCACAATAATAGTGCAAAAATCAATGCCTCAAGTGTATGTAGTGTCAGAGCTGGAAGCTGTAGTGTTCAATAGCTTGATGGCAGTAGGAGCAGTTCCTGAAGGGCCTGTCCTACAAGCATGCAACTCCATGCGATGAGCGCGACCTAACGTGGTCGCTTGAGCCGTCCGGCGTCGCGGGGCCGGTCCCACTTCGATCGCCGGAGCCGTGCGGAATTGTGCAGAGTTCGTCCAAACATCGCGCGGGGCTCCGAAAAACTATGTTCAAAAATTCCGCACGTCTACGGCTTATCGGCTCGCAGTCGCCTCGACGCATTACGCATCGCCTCGACATCGTGCCTCCGTGAACCTATCTGTAGGTGCCTCCGTGACCCTCTATGTGTGTGGCTCCATGGCCCTCTGTGTGTGTGTGCCTCTGTGCCCCTCTCTGTGTGCCCCTCTCTGTCCTGGCGAACTTACCGATAAGACTTCGCTCCACGTTCGCCTCACTTTGTGCCGCGTTGCGCCACTCACCCGACCTCCGCGCTGCCCTCGCTGCCGGTTTGGTCTCGCTTGCCGCATGCAGGCGCATGCTGGTGGGAACGGCCCTGTACAGGGGATTACCCGACCTCCGCGCGGCCCCCGCTCCTAGTTTGATTGTGCTCATCGCATGGAGTCGGATGCTGGTAGGACAGGCCCTTGAATGGTTTTCAAGCTCCTATATCTTTTTCCCGATGGCAGGGGTGAAACGAGTGTGTGACCATGGTTGTGCGGGTCTCTGATGATGTGGCAGCGACTCCGGCAAACCACTTCGATGTTGTGGAGGTCAGAACTCGAGATGGACTGGGCGGGGTTCACAACTTTTTGCAGTCTTCTTCACTCCGGTGGGTCGAAGTTTCCGAAACAGGTCATGATAAAACCAGTCGATATGCTCTCTAGCGTATTTCTATGAAAATACATTGTTCATTCGTAGGTTCTGAACGTCATAGGTCTGATGGCAAAATATTTATTTCTCATTATCTTACTTGCCGTACGGCCAAACTCAGTTAATGTGCTTTTTGAGAGCGGTGTTACGAGACGAGATGCGGTGACACTTTATCACGCTGCGATAGTGCGTGTCTTGTTTTTGTTCCCCTTACAGTGGAAAAGTTACAAATTTGCCCGTAGCCTCTTTGGCTTCGTCTTCACTGCATGTTCCCTGTGACATTGAAATATTAACACAGATAAGCGAGCGCACAGATCTCTCACTGGGTTCACCGAAACATTCACCGCGGTTCTTGTTTTGTCTTTTGTGATCGCCTATTGTCTAATCTCCTATGGAAATAGAAATTTATTTCCCCGCTGCACAAGAGCAGTTTAACGTTAGACAAAGATAGACACAAAATGCTGGAGTGACTCAGCGGGACAGGTAGCATCTCAGAGTCTGAAGAAGGGTCTTGACCCAAAACGTCACCCATTCCTTCTCTCCAGAGATGTTGCCTGTCCCGCTGAGTTGCGCCAGCATTTTGTGTCTATCTTTGGTTTAAATCTGCATTTGCAGTTCGTTCCTGCACTCAGCGCAGACCTGATACACCGGTATCTGAGGGTAGATTATCCTTTCCACATGCGATGAACGGCTCAACTCCATTCAGCTGAATGCCTCTTAACATCTGTAATTACGGATTTTTGTAATCTGGTTTCCCCATCTATATTTGGTGAAAATTCACATACATGTGCGTTTCTTGAGGCATTGTGTTTATCATATGCATGTCGTATGTGTTTAGTTTGGTTTAGTTTAGTTAGTTTATTGTCACCTGTACTGAGATACAGTGAAAAACTATGCAGTCAGCAGAAAGGCAATACATGGTTACAATCGATCCACTTACACTTAAATAACGTTTAGTGCAAGGTAAAGCCAGGAAAGTCCGATCAAGGAAAGTCAGAGGGTCATCAAAAAGGTAGTTAGTAGTTCAGGACTGCTCTCGGTTTGTGGTAGGATGATTCAGTTGCCTGATAACAACTGGGAAGAAACGGTCCCTGAATCTGGAGGTGTGCGTTTTCACACTTCTATTCCTTTTGCCTGATGGGAGAGGGGAGAAGAGGGAGTGGCCAGGGTGCGACATGTCCTTGATTATGCTGCTGGCCTTGCCGAGGCAGCGTGAGGTATGAATTGAGTCAATGGAAGGGAGGTTGGTTTGTGTGATGGTCTGGGCTGTGTCCTTAATTCGCTGCAATGTCTTGCTGTCTTGGATGGGGTTGTACCCAAATCACTCAGTGATGCACCCCGATAAAATGCTGTGTGTGTGTGTGTCTGTGTGTGTGTCTGTGTGTGTGTCTGTGTCTGTATCTGTGTGTCTGTATCTGTGTGTCTGTGTCTGTGTGTCTGTGTGTCTCTGTGTCTGTGTGTGTCTGTGTGTCTGTGTGTGTGTGTGTGTGTGCGCGTGCACGTGCATATGTGTGCGTGTGTATGTGTGTGCTCAACATGCAGATCTTGTCATATGTATACTGACGGTTATGTTTTCATAAATTCTCATCAAGAAGACAGCAGGCAAACAAAAAGCACAGCAAAGTTCTTCCTCCGTATGATTTAATTTGGCGTTGCGGTCCGGTAAGATAGCCCACAGGGGATGCACTGGAATCGACATCAGCATCCATCTGCAGCTGGAGTCCATACCTACGTCTGATTACAGCAGCAAGGACATTCTAAGAGGCCAGCACAAATATAAAGACTCTCCACAACGCGAGGGCTTGTGAACCTTAATGTTACAGTACTAATTTATCCCCAGGCTTTTCTGCCAGTGAAATACATTAAAGGTGCTTCCACTGCTCAATCGGTGTTTATTAGAGAATATCGTAATTTAAGCCTGAATAAGCTTCAAAGGACTACTTGGCCAGCAGGGATGAGATGTAAATGTGGGCCTGAACACCCCTTGATTACAGATAGATGATTAAAGCTGAGGTGAACTTGATTTACAGCTGCAGTTGGTGAGACAATGCTGTGTATGTAATATTATCTGTTGCAGATAGATTAGTGTCTGGGGAGTTGGATATGAGACCGATCTGCATGTGGCTGCACAACTGTGAAAGGAATTTCCATTACCAGGTCATTTAGACATAAGAGAATGATATTCTGGTTAGACTGTGCAGCGAAAATGTAACGGTTCACTGAAGATCAAGGTTAGTCCATTTAATTAGACCAATTTATCTTTTAAATTTAGCAAGCAGCGTGTTGAGTTTATGCTCACATTTGAATATTGCTCTGATACCACATATCGCTGGGTCTAGTATTGGGAAATTGGGAAGGGCAAATTAATGAAGTGTTTGTGGAGGAGCCTTTTGGGACCAGTGACCACAGTTCGATTAGGTTTAAGATAGTTATGGAGAGGGACGGAGAGGGCCCACGTAAAATACTCAACTGGGGTGAGGCCAACTTTGAAGGCATGAGAGAAGGTCTCGCTCAAGTCGACTGGAGCAGGTTATTTGAGGGGAAAGGAACATCGGCCTGGTGGGATGTTTTTAAAAATGTGCTGACGAAAGCTCAGGATATGTACGTCCCCGTTAGAGTGAAGGGCAAAGCAGGTAAACGTAAGGAAGCTTGGCTGACGAGGGAAATTGAGGCATTGGTCAAAAACAGGGATGCATGGGACAGGTATAGGTAGCTGGGAGTTTCGGGAGCTAAGGAGTAAACTGAAAAAGGATATCAGAAGGGCAAAATGGAGAGAGCTCTGGTGGGTAGCATTAAGGACAACCCCAAAAGATTCTACAAATACATAAGGGGGAAAAGGGTAGATAGAGAGAGAGTGGGACCTCTCAGAAATCCAAGCCGTCACCTCTGAGTGGAGCCACAGGAGATGAGCAAGGTCCTCAATGAGTATTTCTCCTCTGTATTTACCGAGGAGAAAGACTGTCGTGTAGGAAGGTAGACACATTTCCGGGGCCTGATCAGATATATCCGAGGACATTGCAGGAAACTAGATGGGGAAATTGCGGGAGCCCTGATTGAAATTTACGAGCTTCCTTAAATACAGGAGAGGTGCCGGAAGACTGGAGGGTGGCAAATGTTGTGCCTCTTTTCAAGAAGGGCTGCAGGGAAAATGCTTGGAACTATAGGCCGGAGAGCTTAACATCTATAGTTGGTAAGTTACTGGAGAGTATTCTGAGGGATAACTTATATAAGTATTTGGATGGGCAAGGGCTGATTAGGGACAGTCAGCATGGTTTTGTACGTAGGAGGTCGTGTCTCACAAATCTGATTGATTTTTTTGAAGACGTGACCAAAAAGGTCAATGAGGGCAGAGCTGTAGATGTTGTGTACATGGATTCAGTAAGGCATTCGACAAGGTTCCGCATGGTAGGCTGCTCTGGAAGGTTAGATCGCATGAGATCCAAGGAGAGATGGCTGAATGGATAAAAAATTGGCTCCATGGCAGGAAGCAGAGGGTGATGGTGGAAGGTTGCTTCTCGGACCGCAGGCCTTTGACTAGTGGTGTGCCTCAGGGTTCGGTGCTGGGCCCATTACTGTTTGTCATCTACATCAGTGATTTGGATGAGAACATACAAGGCAAGATTAGTAAGTTTGCTGATGATACAAAAGTTAGTGGTTTTGCAGAAAGTGAAGATGGTTGTGAAAGATTGCAGCAGGATCTGGATCCATTGGCCAGGTGGGCGGAGGAATGGTTGATGGTATTTAATACAGAGAATTGTGAGGTGTTGCATTTTGGGACGTCTAACATGGGCAGGACCTACACAGTAAATGGTCGGCCTCTGGGTAGTGTTGTAGAACAGAGGGATCTAAGAGCACAAGTCAAGTCGCAGGCGTATAAGGTGGTCAAAAAGGCCTTCATCAGCCAGAGTATTGAGTATAGAAGTTGGGAGGTCATGTTGCAGTTGTATAAGACGTAGGTGAGATTGCATTTAGAATATTGTGTTCAGTTCTGGGCACTGTGTTATAGGAAAGATATTGTCAAGCTCGAAAGGGTTCAGAAAAGAGGGACTGACTCTAGTCTTCAGGACTAGAGGGATTGAGCTAGAAGGAGAGGTTGAATAGGCTGGGTCTCTATTCCATGGAGTGCAGGAGGATGAGGGGGAATCTATAGAGTTGTACAAAATCATGTGAGGAATAGATCGGGTAGATGCACAGAGTATCTTGCCCAGAGTAGGGGAATCGAGGACCAGTGGACTTGGGTCATGGTGAAGGGGAAAAGATTTAATAGGAATCTGAGGGGTAACTTTTTCACACAGAGGGTGGTGGGTGTATGGAACAAGCTGCCAGAGGAGGTAGTTGAGGCTGGGACTATCCCTTAGTTTAAGAAACAGTTGGACAGGTACATGCATAGGACAGGTTTGGAGAGATTGGAGAGATATGGAGAGAAGTGGGACTAGTGTAGCTGGGACTAGTGTAGCTGGGACTGTATAGTTACTCCAGCACTTTGTGTCTATCTTTGGTATAAAGTAGCATCTGCAGTCCTTTGTTTCGACTAGTTCTTGATGTGGATTGTCTTGGCTCCTTACCTGTTTGGTTTGAGGTATTTTAGGATTAGGTATCAATACAAAAGCAGAAAGGTGAGGATGAAAGGCACAAGTTGGGTTGCAGTTGGAATTTTCGATATGAGAAAGAGTACCGAAGCTGTGAAGAAAGAGCTCCCGCTCTTCAGTAACACGACAACAGGGTTGAAAGGAGTGCGTACTTTGAAAACTTCAAAAGCCACGACCAGATCAGAGTGCTTAACAGTGGCTCTTATATAAAAATGCAACATTTTGAAAGGGCTGAGAAGAGTCAACAGTAAAAAAAACTCGCTGTTGTTTTGCGAATCGTACGATAGATATGGATGAGGAAGCTCACTTAGCAAAATGTAAGATATCTATTCAGAAACAATCCATGACCTCTGCTCTTGCCACATCCAACTGCTTATTAAATAGTCCGCCACACACTTCAATCCCTCAAGCTGTCTAAACATCGTCTACAGTTCTGTCAGACCATTTGTAACCTCGCAATCTGTCTTGACCTTGGGTTCAACTTCTGAATTCATGTCTATAGATTTTACTCTTGCCTCTGAAACATGGTGCTTCTGTCTGCCTCTCCATCCATTTGCTGTTGGAACCCTCATTATTGCACCTTATCTGACAATTCTATTCAACCTCCCATCAATGACTACTTCGGTTTTTCTGAAGCCCGTCTACCTAACTTGAGCCACGTTCTCGACCCCTTTCATATCTGAGCTCACAGATATATTTTGGATCAAAAATGTATATAAAAAATGTTTGGATCAAATACCTCCATGGTTCTTATGTAATTTCCTCCGCTCGTTTGAGTATAGAACGAACAGGAAGTCCGTTGTTTGAGTTCACTGTATCCCAATAGTATGAACATTGAATTCTCCATCTTCAAGGAATACTCTCCCCACCCACTTTTTCGATCCATATAACCATATAACAATTACAGCACGGAAACAGGCCTTCTCGGCCCTTCCAGTCCGTGCTGACCATTTATTTTCCCCTAGTCCCATCTACCTGCACTCAGACCATACTCCATTCCCTTCCCGTCCATATACCTATCCACTTTACTTTTAAATGTTAAAATCGATCCTGCCTCCACCACTTCTGCTGGAAGATCATTCCACACAGCCACCACTCTCTGAGTAAAGAAGTTCCCCCTCAAGTTACCCCTAAACTTCTGTCCCTTAATTCTCATGTCATGCCCTCTTGTTTGAATCTTTCCTACCCTCAATGGGAATTATCCCTTGCCCCCCCAAGCCCATGCAAGTGTGCTCCCATTTCGACCCCCAGCTCCCACTCCCCACCAGTCACCCCTACCCTTTTTCCCTCCTTCATACGCTCATCACCCAAACCTGAGTCTTCTAATTCCCCTGTATCCCCCTCCCCCCCCTCCCGCCATCACTTTCCCCCACATTCCTCTATCCGGTTTTACATTCCACTCCTCCTCTCTCCTTATCGGATACCCTTTCATCTTCCTGACCTTCAGCACCCACTTGCCACTCTTGTCACCCATCGTAAAATGAAACCAGACTCACCTGTATCTAACTATCACTTGCCGCCCCACCTCTCTTTTCCACCTTTTCATCCCCTACTCCAATCAATTTGAAGTGCATCCCGTCCCAAAACGTCGTCTGCCATTTCCAGCCCGGATGGGCCCTGACCCACTGAGTTCCTCCAGCTCTTGGCTAGAGACAAAATGCTGGAGTAACTCAGCGGAATGGGCAGCATCTCTGGAGAGAAGGAATGGGCGGCGCTTCGGGTTGAGACCCTTCTTCAGACCTAACAGTAAGGATGCGGGAGTGGGGGCTTGGAAAACGGAAGTCATTGAATAGGCGAACAGCGCGTGAGGTGTCTTGGACATATTCGGGAGGGATTAGACCAAGAGGGGATAGGATGGAGTCAAGGTATGTGAAAATAATTTCAGTGGGGCAGGAGACCTGGTCTGCCAGGGTGGTTATACAGTACTTGTGGATTTTGAGAAGAAGGTAAAATCGAACCTTGCGGGGATGGGGAACAATAAGGTTCATGGCTGTAGATGACAAACAGCCGGAAGTGATAAAATTAGAAATGGTTGAAACACAGAAACATAGAGAATAGGTGCAGGAGGAGGCCATTGGGCCCTTCGAGCCAGCACCGCCATTCATTGTGATCATGGCTGCTCATCCACAATCAGTAACCCATGCCTGCCTTCTCCCCATATCCCTTGATTCCGCTAGCCCCTAGAGCTCTATCCAACTCTCTTTTAAATTCACCCAGTGAATTGGCCTCCACTGCATTCTGCGGCAGAGAATTCCACAAATTCACAACTCTCTGGGTGAAAATGTTTTTTCTCATCTCAGTTTTAAATGCCCTCCCCTAGACTCTCTGTCCTCTAGTGCATCTGGGAGATTGTTTGTGTCTTCCTTAGTGAAGACAGAACCAAAGTACCTGGTGAACTCTTCTGCCATTTCCTTGTTCCCCCATAATAATTTCACCTGTTTCTGCCTTCAAGGGACCCACATTTGTCTTTACTAATCTTTTTCTCTTAACATACCCAAAGAAGCTTTCACTATCCTTCTTTATATGTTCAGTGAGATTATGGCCTGGTGCCCATTATCGGGTTATTGTCCAGCTCATTGTGTTTTGCTCAGGACACCAGCATCTGCAGTTTCTTGTGTCCCCCTAACATCCCGTTCCTCCTCCACTCATCCAACCACCAGAACCTTCTGTTCCTTCAGTGCCAGAGCTTTCATCATTCCAGTTTCCCGGGTTTAAAGCACCAAAAATATCCCAAAGTGTTTGACCGGTGCACAATAGTTTGAATCAAAGACGCGAATGCAAAGTAGGAGAGCAACAATTGGGATCAACCAGGTTGACTTCAGAGAGGTATAGGGCCTGTCCCACTTACGTGTCCTTGGCACGCAAATTACGCGACCTCGTGGTTGCGTTGAGGCACACGGGCATCGTGTGGCTGCGGAGGGGTATGTAGTTGTGCGTGACATCGCGCGGGGCTCTGAAATTATTGTAGTGAACTAAATCTTCGCGCGCCAACGGCCTGTCGCAGAACTGACGGCCAAAGTGGGACAGGCCCAAGACCCTGGCGCGACGCAACGTCTCACCTCCAACAGCAGCAGAAGCAGGCAAACGATCGCCGAGCTCTGCCTGGGGCTCACGGCCGTTGCAGTCCGGATCCGCCCCCACTTCTACTCCCAGAGCGGGGCCAGGAGAGGAGCTGCTCTGCTGGCGGGGAGGATTTAATGAACTTTTTGGACGTTGGGGAGGATTGAAAGCATTCCGACTTTGCGTTCAGAGCTTTGTCGGACTGCAGAGACTTTCTGTGTTCAAAGGCTCCTCTAATTAGTGAGGATTGTCTGTGTGTTTCTGGAAGGTCGTAGGAGCGGCAGTGGCTGGCGGAAGGCCAAGATTCACTTGAACTGGTGGGAGCTGAGTCTGGAGCGGTGTTTGTGGTCAGTAACATCGGAAAGCTCCCTCCCACACCGACTTGCCCGGTCCAGGTGTGCTGGGTAAGAACGGCAACAGTGTCTTGGATTTCGTTGAAGCCGGGGAGGCGACGGAGACCTGGGGAAGAAGCCTCCGGAAGCTCCATTTTTGACGGCGGGAGGATTGACACAGACATTCCTACCTTATCAGGAAGAGACTGCTTCTGTTGCTTTGCCAAGAAAGCCTTCACAAGATACTGAACTGCTGCAAGAGAGTGGAGGTGCAGCAACAGCAGAAAGACTGCTTTGGTTTTAAAAGTACTGATACTTTGTGTGTTGTGCCATGCCCTAAAGATGGCGACCCCTCAGAGTTATGCAGCTGTCGCACAGTCGGCAGTCTCTGAGACGGAGGGCCATGAGTTGATGGGGCGCACACATGGGGTAAAAATGTACGTGCAGAGCAACCTGCCCTTTAAGGCTTTTCTAGATGCCCTGGGTGAGACTGTTGGCAAGAAAGCCATAGTCTCGGGCGCGGTGGTCAGTGGGAAGGTTGTTGTTCTACTGAAGACTGAACAGGCGGTGGCTCTGGCTCTGGAAAGGGGGGTAACAGCAGGCGGGAATTTCGTGGCGGTGGACCCATGGGGGGGTCCCGTGTTGCCGGTCATTCTGTCCAATGTTCCCACTTTTGTTCCGGATGCGCTCCTGCTCCCACATGTAAGGAAGCTGGGGGAGGTGCGGTCGGGGCTCACCAAACTGTTGTATAGGTTTGACGATCCTGAGATGCGGCATATATACACGTTCAAGCGTCGCGTGTATATACAGATGGCACAGGGGATGGACACGGAGGGGAGTTTTGATGTGGAGGTGGATGATTTCTCCTATCGTGTGTTCTGGAATGCGGGCCAAGTGCGTTGTCATGCTTGCAAAAAGGTGGGGCATTTTCGCCGGAATTGTCCCAGGACCCGGGATGCCAGTTCCACCACGGTGGCTCGGGAGTCCACTGCTGGCCCATCTGGGGCTGCTGGTTCTACCACCGTGGCCCGGGAAAGCACTGCTGGCCCATCTGGGGCTGTTGGTTCTACCACGGTAGCCCGTGAAGGCTTTATTCCCCTACCCCCATCCCCCATTCCCCCACCATCCCCATGTCCCGTACCTGTGGAGGTGGACGCAGGTGAAGTGCGTGCGGTGGACGGGGAGGTTTGGGAGCGTCAGGGGGGAAGAAAGTCAAGAAAAAGAAGAAAGGCGATCCCTTGGGCCCAGGGATGAATAAGGGCCCTAGGGTCCAACGGGGTTCTGGAAAGGTTAAACAGGTAGATGGTAGTGTGGAGGTCGAGGCTTCCGCAATGGAGCTCACCGTACCACCGCACGCCAGTGGTTGGAAGAGGAGGAGACATGGGTCCTCTGATACAGAGAAGGGCCCTGAAGTTCAGGAGCAACCTGAATGGGGGCCTTCCCCTCCTGTTGAGGTGGGGGGTCCAGGGCACGCTTCCTCTGAGGGGGAGGATGCCTCTGTAGTGCAGGGACCACCTGAGAATGGCGATACATTACCCTTGGGGGCTGTTCCCCCAGAGAGCACGTCTGCTAGCTTAGTGGATGACCAGGGGCAGCCTGAAGGGGGGGACTTGGGTGTAGGGGTGGGTCCCCAGCCTGAGCTCCTCGTTGAGGCTACAAGCCCAGTTGAGGGGTGTGATGCCCCACTGGTTGAGGGAGCAGGGGAGACTCCAGTAACATCGGCTCCTGAGAGCCACAGCGAGGTGATTCACCTGGTGGAGGAGGACGGGGACTCTCTGGGTGACGGTGCTGGGGCGGGAAGCCTGGGTGTGGAGGAGGGCAAGGTCGGTTCGGATCGTGTCCTTCGGTCGGACTCTAGACAGGTCCTCTTACAGCAAGGCCCGGAGACTTGCTCCGACTTCACGGGTCCCAATCCGGATACAGAGGGCGGTGGAAGCACACAGGAGACTGGCCAATTAGCAGATAGCTTGCTGCAGTCAGAGGCACCGGTACCTGCCCCTGTCACTGATCCTGGGGGTGGGATGGTGACAGAGGAGGGACCGTGTGATGTGGCTGGAACGCCCACCTCACAGGGAGGGGTGTGCGAGGCAGCTGAAAGTAGCAACCTTCCGGACTCGGGCTCGGACATTGAGTGTGAGGAGGAGGGGTATGCGGAGTCCGTCGACAGTGAGTTGATGGAACGCCCCGCCCGTGGCCCCGTGTCTCGACTTGTCGAAGTCTGGGAACTTCGGAAGTTCTTAAGGGACACGAGAGGGAGTAGGAACAAGGTGGTTTTGGCTGTGGACCGCTGGTCGGACCTGAGGGTGCCCATGCGGTCTATTTATGCCATCCTTCAGAAGAAGGGAAAGCAGGCGGGGCTATTAAGAAATGAGAGGCGCCAGTTCCAAGAGCTTTTTAAGTCCCTAAAGAGAGGGCAGCAGGCTATGGGCGGCTCCACTCCTTCACCGGGGGCTGGTAAAGATCTAGTGTACGCTCAAAATGAAGCTCACTATAGCCAGCCTTAATATCAATGGGGGCAGGGGGTCTCTCCGTAGGTTTCACCATCTCTCAGTGCTCAGGGACGGGGGGTACGCGGTGAGCTTCCTGCAGGAAACACATACTGTGGCTAGCGATGAACCCACCTGGCTCCTGGAGTGGGAAGGGGGGGTCTACATGAGCCATCTCAGCTCCCATTCAAGTGGAGTGGCCTTCCTGTTGGCCCCGTCTTTCCAGCCGGAGATCCTCAAAGTGCAGGACATTGTACCAGGCCGTTTGCTGTATCTGGCCGTGCGTTTGGATGGCGTGCCATTACACTTCATTAATGTGTACGCCCCCAAGATCGGCGCAATGCAGACGCGTTTAACAAGGGAAGTGGCCACGTTGTTGAACACTATCGACCGTGGGGAGTGTGTTTTCCTGGGGGGAGATTTCAATTGTACACTCGAGGTGAGAGATCGTACTGGCGTTCAGCGTGACCCGGCTGCAGTAAAGTCTTTAAGGGAGATGGTGGACTCCTTTGAGCTGGTAGATGTTTGGCGGAATTTCCATCCGGACTCTAACGCCTTCTCGTACAGGTTTGAGGGTGGTGGTTCCCGTATTGACCGTTTATACGTGTCCAAGGCCTATGTCTCCTGTGTTTCGGCGGCCTCCATGCGGCCGGCGCCATGCTCGGACCACTGCCTGGTGCGAGTGGTTTTTATCCCGACGCGCACACGGGCCGGGTCCGCGTACTGGCATTTTAATAGCCAACTGCTGGAGGATCGCCGATTCCGGGATTCCTTCAGGCAGTTCTGGGCGAGGTGGAGAGAGAGGCAGGGGCGTTTCCTGTCCCTAAGGCAGTGGTGGGACGTGGGGAAGGCCTACGTCCGTCTGTTTTGCCAGGATTACGCGAGGGGGTCGACCAAGGGGCGGGACTCTGAGATCGGACGGCTTGAGAGAGAGTTGCTCGACTCGGAGGCTCGTCTGGATCAGACTGGTGGGGCTTCGTGTGAGTGGGAAGAATACCAGGAGAAGAAGGGGGCGTTGAGGGACTTACAGCTTAGGAAGTCCCGGGGCGCGTATGTGAGGTCGCGAGTCCAGATGTTGCATGATCTGGACCGAGCCTCCCCCTTTTTCTTTTCTCTGGAGAAGGGGCGTGGAGCCCGCAGGCAGCTTGTAGAGTTGCTTGCGGATGATGGCTCCTCTGTCACGGATCCAGAGAGCATTGGTGCCTCGGTTCGGTCTTTCTACAGGACTCTGTTCTCGGCAGGCACATCGAGTAGGGAGGCGCAAGAGGTCCTGTGGGAGGGCTTACCCGCTGTGTGCAATGATGTGGCTGAACAGCTGGATGATCCCCTAACTCTGGAGGAGTTGACTGGTGCCTTGCACCAGCTCAGGGGGGGCAAGTCTCCAGGGCTGGATGGACTGACTGTGGAGTACCTTAGAGCCTTCTGGGATGTCCTGGGTGGTGACTATATGAAGGTCCTGGGCGAGAGCCTGGCGACTGGGGAGATGCCCTTCTCGTGGCGCAGGGCGGTAATTGTCCTGCTGCCCAAAAAGGGCGATCTCCGCCTTTTGAAGAACTGGCGCCCGGTCTCTCTCCTCAGCACGGACTATAAGGTCTTTGCACGGGCATTGGCGAATCGCCTGGGTCCCGTGCTGTCCCAGGTGATCCACCCTGACCAGTCCTACACAGTCCCGGGCCGGTCCATCCAGGACAATATCCATCTGCTCCGGGACCTGATCCATCTGTCCCAGGGGGCTGGACAGTCAGTCGCCTATCTCTCCCTCGACCAGGAGAAGGCGTTTGACAGGGTGGAGCACAACTACCTTCTTGGGACTCTGCAGGCGTTCGGATTTGGACCGCATTTCGTGGCCTGGGTCCGACTTTTATACACTGCTGCAGAGTGCCTTGTTAAGGTCAACGGCTCTTTATTGGCCCCCATTCCCTTTGGGAGGGGGGTTCGTCAGGGATGTCCCATGTCCGGCCAGCTGTATTCCATCTGTGTAGAGCCATTCCTGTGCCTACTCCGGAGGCGGTTGACAGGCCTGGCTTTGCCGGGGCCGGGGATGGAGGTGGTTCTCTCGGCCTACGCCGATGATGTCCTTTTGATGTTCACCGACCCTGTTGACCTGAGGAGGATGCGTGAGTGCCAGCAGGTTTTCTCGGCTGCATCCTCTGCCAAGATCAACTGGGGGAAGTGTTCTGGTCTCTTGGTGGGTCAGTGGGAGGTGGACTCCCTGCCGGAGGAGATGGCAGGTTTTGCATGGAGCACCACGCACCTCCTCTATCTGGGGGTCTATCTGAGTCCCACTGAGGGGGCGTGGCCGGGGAACTGGCAGGAGCTGGAGGCGAAGGTCATCGCCCGGCTGGGACGTTGGTCAGGCCTCCTTGGTGTGCTCTCTTACCGGGGCAGGGCTGTGGTTATAAACCAGCTGGTGGCCTCTATGCTGTGGTACCGGCTAGCCACTTTGGTCCCAACATCTTTATTCATAATCAGGTTACAGAGGAGATTGGTCAACTTCTTTTGGGGTGAGAGGAACCACTGGGTCTCTGCTGGGGTTCTGAGTCTCCCGTTGGCGGAGGGCGGTCAGGCGCTGGTCTGTATTCGTACCCAGGTGGCGGCTCTCCGACTCAGGACCCTGCGGAGGTATGTCTACACAGACTACCCTCCTAAATGGCACATGCTGGCAACGTACTTTTTCCGCCAGGGGCGCTGCCTTCAAGAGGGCTCACGGCTCCCAGTAGCGGGTATGAGTCGACGCGCTAGGCGGGAGTTGCCTGGCTTTTACCGTGACCTCCTGAAGGCCAGGAATTTGGTCACCTTCAGCCAGGGCGCTGCTCCTCAGGGGGAGGGGGGTGTTGTGGCTGTGACGGTGGGTGTCCAGGAGAGGCGTGTGCGTGGAGCGATTCCGGATGGGCTTACCCCCGCTCAATCGGAATTGTTCATAGGACCCATGGCCCGGGTCCCTCCCCGAGAGCCGGCCCCATGCAACATGAGCCGCCTTTCCGAGATGCCCAGCGTGCCGTTCCGTGAGGCGGAGAGGCGTGTGTTGTACAGGCTGCTCTTGCACACTCTCCACTTCCTCGCCCTCGTCTTCCGTCCTGACACACCCTGGCGGTCCGTGTTACCTGACGAGGGGAGCGGTCCCCAGTGGAGGTCTCTCTACAAGGGAGTCCTTCCCCTTTACATTGGGGACCTGGGGTGGAGAGTGTTGCACAAAGCTGTGGCCTGTAACAAGTATTTGAGCCGGTTCACGGACTCGTCCGCCGCCTGTCACTTCTGCGGCGAGGAGGAGTCCGTGTTCCATATGTACATGCAGTGTGAGAGGTTGCAGCCCCTGTTTGAGTATCTTAAGGGGCTGCTCCTCAAGTTTTGGCTCCATTTTAGCCCAACACTGTTTATTTTTGGGCACCCGGTACAGAGGGGGGAGGGTCGGGAGGGAGGAGGGGGTCTCCCTGTCGGTCTGCTCCTGGGCCTGGCCAAGATGGCCATTCGCGGGTCCAGGCAGCGGGCAGTCGACGGACGCACAGCAGTCGACTGCCTGCCCCTTTTCCGGGGTTATGTCCGTGCCCGCGTGTCCCTGGAGAGGGAACACGCGGTGTCCACAGGGACTGTGGGGGCCTTCTGCGAGCGCTGGTCACCGCAGGGGGTGGAATGTTTTATTGATGAAAATGTTAATGTTTTAATTTGAAATTTCTTTGTAAGATGCCAGTTTAGGCATTCTTTGATTGTGTTTGTAATTGTATTTGTTTGTTTGATTAAAACATTTTGGAAAAAAAAAAAAAAAAAAAAAAAAAAAAAAAAAAAAGAGCGGGTCCAAGAAAATTGAAGATAGACACAAAATGCTGGAGTAACTCAGCGGGACCGGCAGCATCTCTGGAGAGAAGGAATAGATGACGTTTCAGGTCAAGACCCTACTTTCAGACTGAAGAGTTTCGACCCGAAACATCACCCATTGCTTCTCTCCAGAGATGCCGCCGGTCCCACTGAGTTACTCCGGCATTTTGCGTCCATCTTCAAATGACTTCACGCGCTCCAGATGAATGAAGTCGCGCGCGACCGTCGCGGCTCAACGCGGCCACGAGGTCGCGTAATTTGCGTGCCATGGACACGCAAGTGGGACAGGCCCTTATCTCAAGGAAGCAGAGTGAATTAGAGCAGAGCTTAGAGATGGGATTCCTAATTATAGGGCTCATATTCTGGAGGGCAGGGTCAGGGTGAGTGGGTGGGATTTGCACCAAGAATTAATTCCCCACTAAATTTCAAGCAGATTATAACAACGTGGAGAAATTGATGCTGGCGCACAAAAATAAGACACAAGGTGCTGGAGTAACTCAACGGGTCAGGCAGCATCTCGGGAAAACATGGGTAGGTGACATTTCAGAATGGGACCTGAAACGTCACCCATCCATGTTCTCCAGAGGTGGTGGCAGCCCGGCCGAGCTGTTCCAGCGCTTGATGCCTTTATTTTAGTTCAGAACAATGCTAGGGCTTTGAAGGGTTGAAAATGGAAGTGTTTATTTTGTTTGTCCCACGACCATATGGCCAAATATCATGCGTGATCATGCCATAGATGCCAACATACTCATCACACGAGGGTCTATAATTGGTGAGGTTGTGATTAAAACTGCACACTTGTCCTGGGAATCCAGACAAGTGCTTGTAAACGTAAAGTAACTGCTGAGATGGAAAGGGAGGATGCAGTTGAGTGGCTGGAGAAGCAATGGTCCCATACACATTTCTTTCTGGTCTGCAGGAGTTGAACACCCATAATGAGATCTAGTGTATGTGCCATCTGGCATATTGGTTGAGGCACACATGCTCCCAACCCGAAGCGTCACCTATCCATGTTCTCCAGAGATGCTGCCTGAACCGCTGAGTTACTCCTGCCCTTTGTGATTTTTCGGATATAGAGTCATCCAGTGATACAGCGTGGAAACAGGCCCTTCGGCCCGACTTGCCTACACCGGCCAAAATGTCCCAGCTACACTAGTCCCACCATTTCCTTGGCCCATATTCTTCCAAACCTGTCCTATCCATGTACATGGGTACACAAAAGGCTGGAGAAACTCAGCGGGTGCAGCAGCATCTAAGGAGTGAAGGAGATAGGCGACGTTTCTGGTCGAGACCCTTCTTCAGACATCCTGTTCATACTTTAACTATATTTAGCTCATTATTTGTTTAGCTTTTTACATGCATATTTAATATTACATGCAAATGGTTTAATATTTGTTCATGTGGCCTTTGTTTTGTTAGGTATCCCTGAGGTACTCATGCTGGGGAAAACTAGGTCTATAACTGCCCCAAATGGCAATCCCCCATCTCTGCAGGCTTCCACTTGGAAACATCTCCTCTACAATGTGGACAATGTAATCCCCATTCAGGAGGCATTTCTTCAGGCAGACAGTGATGAAACAGTGGGATTCATTGCCACAGATGGCGGTGGAGGCCAAATCATCTTCAAAGTGGAGATTGATAGGATCTTGATTGTCATAAGTTGGAGCAGAATTAGGCCATTCGGCCCATCAAGTCTTCTCCGCCATTCAATCATGGCTGATCTATCTTTCCCTCTCAACCCCATTCTCTGGCCCTCTCCCCATAACCTCTGACACTCCTCCTAGTCAAGAATCTTTCAATCTAATGAAAGATTAGTGAAGTGTGTCAAAGGTTACAGGGAGAAGGCAGGTGAATGGGGTTGAAATGGAAAAATTGATCAGCCATGATTGAATGGCAGAAGAGATTTGATGGGCCGAATAGCCTAACTGTGCTCCTATGACATCCACATAATATTACACACTAAAGGGCCTGTCCTACAAGCATGCAACTCTATGCGATGAGCGCGATCAAACTAGAAGCGGGGGCCGCGCGGAGGTCGGGTGATCCCCTGTACAGGGCCGTTCCCACCAGCATGCGTCTGCATGCGGCAAGCGCAACCAAACCAGCAGCAGAGGCCACGCGGAGGTCGGGTGAGTGGCGCAACGCGGCGCAAAGTGAGACGAACTTGGAGCGAAGTCTAAGGTAAGTTCGCCAGGACAGAGAGGGGCTCACAGAGAGGGGCACAGAGGCACACACACACAGAGGGCCACGGAGCCACACACATAGAGGGTCATGGAGGCACCTACAGAGAGGGTCACGAAGGCACGACGTTGAGGCGTTGTGTAATGCGTCGAGGCGACTGCGAGCCGACAAGCCGTTGCCGCGTGGAATTTTTGAACATGGTCAGTTTTTCGGAGCCCCGCGCGATGTCGGGACGAACTCCGCACAATTCCGCACGGCTCCGGCGATTGAAGTGGGACCGGCCCTGCGACGCCGGATGGCTCAAGCGACCACGTTAGGTCGCGCTCATTGCATGCTGGTGGGACAGGCCCTTGAGTGTTGACTCTGTGTCCCTTCTCAACCTTTGTCCCTTCATTCTCTGCCTGACAAAGTCCTGCTTCTCTGCCACTCTCTCCAGAGACACCCACTCATTTGCCCGCCTCCTTACTCATAAAAAGGTTTGGTTACAAAGTTCCCAAAATTCTTGTCAGTACCATCAATTACCGAAAGAAGCAAGCTTGCGCGCATGAATAAAAAGGGAATGTGAAAGCATGGGTAAGAAAGTGAGAAAGAGAAATTAAATTTGAAGTGAAGTTATGGGACAAGAGTGAACAAGCACAGATAGAAAAAGAGAGAGAGAGGGAGAGAGGGAGAGAGGGAGAGAGGGAGAGAGGAAGAGAGGGAGAGAGGCAGAGAGAGAGAGAGAGAGAGAGAGAGAGAGAGAACGCTGGTCACCGCGTGGGGTTGAGAGTATTGTAAACATTGAAAGTACTGTTGCACTACAATGATTTTTTTTGATATAGTGTTATTTTGATTATGTTTTGATGTGTTGTATCATATGATTGTGTCGAATAAAGTTTTTGGAAGGACAAAAAAAAGGGAGAGAGGGTGAGAGGAAGGGGGGGAGGGAGAGAGAGAGGGGGGAGGGTAGGGAGGGGGGGGGAGAGAGAGAGAGAGAGAAATAAAGAGAGTGGGAGCTAAAATTGTAGGGACAGGGCTGGCCCAAGTGAATGGGGAAATAGAACCAGAGAGGAGTCAGACAGAAAACACGTCGAAGGGAAATGAATGAATGGAAGCAGTGGATGAACCGAGAGACACAGAGTTGAGGAAAAGTGAAAGATGGGGTAAAGGGCGGCGTTGGTGGTTGAGTTATCGAGTGGGAGAGTGTGAGAAGTCATTTTGCTGAGAAAGGTGAGAGTCAGTGAAGAAACAAAGAAGGCAGGCAGAGGTGAAGAATCACTGCGGGACAAACACAGTGTATGGGCACAGTTGCCCGGCTGGTAGAATTGCTGCCTCACATCGCCAGAGACCCAGGTTTGATCCTGACCTCGGATGTTGTCTGCGTGGACCTTGCACATCTTCCCTGTGGCCGCGTGGGTTTTCTCCGGGTTCTCCGGTTTCCTCTCGCATCCAAAAGACGTGCGGGTTTGAAGGTTAAATCCGCCCTCTGTAAATTGGCGCTAATGTGTTAAGGGGCGGCTCAGAAAATGTGATAGATCTAGTTAGTGTAAACGGCTTATTGGTGGTCGATGTGGACTCGGCAGTCCAAAAGGCCTGTTTCCATTATCTTAAACTAAACATAGAAAGTATTTGAGGTATTTTTAAGGCGGAGATTGACAGATACTTTTCTGGTAAGGGTGTCTAGGGTTATGGGGACAATAGACAATAGGTGCAGGAGTAGGCCATTCGGCCCCGAGCCAGCACCACTATTCCTGTTCCTGCCTTCTCCCCATATCCCCTGACTCCGCTATCTTTAAGAGCTCTATCTAACTCTCTCCTGAAAGCATCCAGAGAACTGGCCTCCACTGCCTTCTGAGGCAGAGAATTCACAACTCTCTGTGTGAAAAAGATTTTCCTCATCTCTGTTCTAAATGGCTTACCCCTTATTCTTAAACTGTGGCACCTGGTTCTGGAGTCTCCCAACATCGGGAACATGTGTCCTGCCTCTCGCATGTCCAAACCCTTAATAATCTTCAATAAGTTTCAATAAGATCCCCTCTCATCCTTCTAAATTCCAGTGAATACATGCCCAGCCGCTCCATTCTATCAACATATGACAGTCCCGCCATCCCGGGAATGAACCTGGTGAACCTACGCTGCACTCCCTCAATAGCAAGAATATCCTTCCTCAAATTTGGAGAACAAAATTGCAAGAAGACAGGAGAATGGGGTTGAGAGGGAAAGTTAGATCAGCCATGATCGAATGGCGGAGCAGACTCGATGGGCCGAACGGCCTGGTTCTGCTCCTGTGACTTTTGAAAGTTAAACGGAGATTGGGATATGAAGAGAAATGAAAAGGGAATGCAAAAAAAGGAAAATGAGTGTCAAAATATTTTACAGTTGTCTTTTTATCAGAAAATCACCCTGACATCGAGTGCTTCTTTTTAGACAATATACAATAGGTGCAGGAGTAGGCCATTCGGCCTTTCGAGCCATTCAATGTGATCATGGCTGATCATCCCCAATCAGTACCCCGTTCCTGCCTTTCCCCCATATCCCCTGACTCTGCTCTCTTTAAGAGCCCTATCTCGCTCTATCTTGAAAGCATCCAGAGAACCGGCCTCCACCGCCCTCTGAGGCAGAGAATTCCACACACTCACAACTCTCTGTGAGAAAAAGTGTTTCCTCGTCTCCGTTCTACATGGCTTACCCCTTATTCTTAAAGATAATAGTTTATTTTAAGACACTTTTTAAGACAAAACCTTTACCCTACCTTTAACATGTTACAGATGGTTGCATCAGATTTCCCTGACACTGTGACCTTTGTTTCCTCCCTACAGTGGGAAGAGATCGGTGAGGTTGATGAGAATTACAGTCCCATCCACACGTACCAGGTGTGCAACGTGATGGAGCAGAACCAGAACAACTGGTTGCAGACCAACTGGATCTCCAACGAGGGAGCCAACCGCATTTTCATCGAGCTGAAGTTCACCCTGCGGGACTGCAACAGTCTCCCCGGCGGCCTGGGGACCTGCAAGGAGACCTTCAACGTGCACCATTTCGAATCGGACGAAGAGGACGGGAGGTTCATCAGGGAGAGCCAGTACACCAAAATCGACACCATCGCGGCGGACGAGAGCTTCACGGAGCTGGACCTGGGAGACCGAGTCATGAAGCTCAACACGGAGGTGCGTGAGGTGGGGCCCCTGAGTAAGAAGGGCTTCTACCTCGCCTTTCAGGACGTCGGTGCCTGCATCGCCCTGGTCTCCGTGAGAGTTTACTACAAGAAGTGCCCGTCCACCTTCCGCAACTTTGCTGTCTTTGAAGACACGGTCACGGGGGCCGACTCCTCGTCGCTGGTGGAGGTGCCGGGGACCTGTGTCAACAATTCAATAAAAGGCGACACTCCCAAGATGTATTGCAGCTCCGACGGAGAGTGGTTGGTCCCGATCGGGAGGTGCATGTGCAAAGAAGGCTACGAAGAGCGGGGCAACGCATGCCAAGGTAAATTTAACCTGCACATTGCAATCGGAAAATATAACAAATCCGTAACAAGTGGTAGCAAATTGGGTTTTTGTTTTTGTTTAGTTAAATTTAGAGATACAGCGCTGAAACAGGCCCTTCAGTTCCACCGAGTCAACACCAACCAGTGATCCCCGCACTGGTCCCACACACACTAGGGACAATTTTTACACTTACACCAAACCAAGTACCCTACAAACCTGTACGTCTTTGGAGTGTGGGAGGAAACCGAAGATCTTGGAGAAAACTCACGCAGGTCACGGGGGAGAACGCCAGGCAGCACCTGCGAGGCAGAAACTCTAACGTTGCACCATCATGGCGGGTAGAGCAGCTGTCTCAGCGAGCCAGAGATCCAGGTTCGATCCTGAGCTCGGGGGAAACATAGAAAGCATAAAGGGCGTGTCCCACCTGCGTCATTTATGTGACATCCTAAAAAGTGGTTGGCGCGTCGTGACGAGCGCATGGCGTGCTTGATGCGTGCATGGCATGTGGTGGCATATGCAGTGACGCACGGTAGCGCCCGGCGCCCCAGGATTTTGGGTTGCTCAAAACCTGCGTGACGCGCAAATGACGTCCAAGTGCGACAGGTCCTTGAGGCAATAGGCACGGGAGTAGGCCATTCGGCCCTTAAATCCAGCACCGCCATTCGATACGATCATGGCTGATCTATGTGTGCGGAGTGTGTGATCTGTCTGTGTGTGAAATTTGCACCTTCTCCCCGTGACTGCGTGTTAGTTTCCTTTCGGGTACTCTTGTCTCCTCCCACATCCCAAAGAGGTGCGGGTTTGCAGGTCATTTGGCCCTCTGGAAAAACTGCAGTCAGTGTGTCTGGAATGGGTGTGAGAGCGGGATAGCAAGTACACTAGTGTGAACGGGTTGGGATCGATGGCTGGTGACGACAAAATGTGTTGACAGGTCTTCGCAGTTTGTTCACAAGTGCATGTGGCACAGCATCTTGTGAGACTCAAGGGGCTGCCATTTTAATTCTTTCTTCATCTCAGCTTGTATGAAGTGCTCCACGACAAAGAGGTCCTCAAGGTACGACTGCTTTGAAGAAGTTGAAGGAATGAATAATTTTCTGAATGAATGAATAAGTTTATTGGCCAAGTATGTTCACATACAAGGAATTTGCTTTGGTGCTCCACTCGCAAGTAACAACACCACATACAGTAAACCATTAAGAATGCCACATAAAACATTAAACATTAAGAATAAAACATTATAGTTTAAACATGTGAATGAAATCAAATACCAGAGCAAAAGGAGGCTACAGACTTGTGGTTATTGAGTAGAGCTATTGTTCGTGGGGGAAAGCATAAGACAATAGTGCGACAATAGACAATAAAACAAAGTCCTCCTCTTCTCCCCGATGGTAGTCCTGTAACACCCGCTCTCACTGATCGATGGTTAGCAGGGTCTCTGTGGGCCGAAGGGCCTGCTTCTTTCTGTGCTGCATCTCTAAACTCTGAATGTGCTTCTTTCAGTTCAGTGCTGTTCAGTGCAGCATGAAATTAGGGGTTGATATAAAAAGAATGCGCTCCCGCAGGCTGCCTCCAGGGACACACCGTGCCAGACCTTGGCTTCTGTGTGCACTGTTTGCATGGTGTTGTTCAGGCATTGATGAGTGAGAGGGGTCAGGAAGTGACTATAAAGCAGAATGGCACAGCGCCCGAGCTTGCCAGAGGCTGCTGGAACCTCTCTCCTATGTGCTTCTGACGCTTTTTGTTCGCAAGTGCATTTGGCACGGCATCTTCGGAGAGTCAAGTGGCTGTAATTTTAGATCTTTCTTCGGTTCAGCTTGTCTGAAGTGCAATCTGCGGCAGCCTTGGGATGATGTTGTTTTCGCACACTGACTGTGACAAGCGTCTGATCGCTCACAAGTCAACGCTCGAACCCTTCACCTTTTTTTTAAAAACGCAATTCATGTCGGGAATCTTCAACAAAATAAACAATTGGGGGAAAAAAAAAACACATTTGGACAGGTGTACGGATAGAAATGGTTCAGAGGGATACGAGTCAAACATGGCGTGTGGGAAGGAACTGCAGATGGTGGCTTAAATCGAAGATAGACACAAAATGCTGGAGTAACTCAGGCAGCATCTCTGGAGAGAAGGAATGGGTGACGTTTCGGCCCTTTTTGCATATCTTTTGCATATCGATACTTTTTTGCATATCTTTCATTCATTGTTCTTTATCTCTCCGCATCACCGTCTATATCTCTCGTTTCCCTGATCCCTGACCAGTCTGAAGAAGGGTCTCGACCCGAAACGTCGCCTATCTCCTTCGCTCCTTAGATGCTGCTGCACCCGCTGAGTTTCTCCAGCTTTTTGTGTAACCCTCGATTCTCCAGCATCTGCAGTTCCTTCTTTAACACAACATTCTGCTTGTCCCGCTGAGTTACTCCAGCATTTTGTGTCTATCTTTGGGTCAAACGTGGAACGTGCGACTAATGTAGATGGGGCATCTTGATCAGCACGGGAAAACTGGGCCGAAGGGCCTGTTTCCGTGATGTATGACTCGGACTCTACGGATCGGATGAAAAAATAATTACAAACGAGGTAATTTGTGATAAGAAAAGAATAAATAATGTGTGTTGTTAAAAAACATTCATTACTATTAATTTCTTGAAAATGTTTAAAAACTGGAGGGCACGGGTTTCTGTTGGCTGTTAGAGGTTATGGGGAGAAGGCAGGAGAATGGGGTTAGGAGGGAGAGATAGATCAGCCATGATTGAATGGTGGAGTAGGCTTGATGGGCTGAATGGCCTAATTCTACTCCTATCACTTATGATCTTAAGGTGAGAGGGACAAGGTTTAAAGGAACTATGTTGCCCGGGATGGTGGTGGAGGCAAATATGATAGTGGCTTTTAAGAGGCGTTTGGTTAGCAACATTGATATATAGTGAATGGAGGGATATGGGGCTCGTCAGCCTGGGAAGGCCGTCCATCTAGGAGAGGGAAGACTCTGATTTAAAACTTCCACTGCCTTGTGGCCATATCCAGTCATGGAAAAGGCTCCAGGAGTAAACCTCAAGAAAGTCCGGAGTCGGAGCCCCTAAGGCAGTTTGTCGTTGTCTCCAACCTCGCTCTGGCAGCTCCTGGGACGGCGCTGGTGCCAAACTGTGATGGCCCTGCTGTTCCTTTGGATTGATCAGCGACGTGGAGAGGGGGGACGTGCTGCATGGGAACAGCCTGTCCTCCATACGACATTGCCCAGGCTTGCATCCGACCAGGATACATCACCCATGGTCAGCCATGACCGAGGGGGGCCTACTAAAGGAGGGATATGGATCAGATGCCGGCTGAGAAGATTAGTTTGGCTTGGCATCATGTTCAGCACAGACATTATGGGCCGAAGGGCCTTTTTCTGTGCTGTACTGTTTAATATTCTATGTTCAAGTTCAAGTGAGTTTATTGTCAAGTGTCCCTGATAGGACAATGAAATTCTTGCTTTGCTTCAGCACAGCAGAACATAGAAGGCATTTACTACAAAACAGCGGTCCATGTCTCTGAGAATATCTCAGAGTCACATTTTTTTTTCCATATTCGATCTATCATCTTTCTGCAGCTTAATAGCTCAGGGTTTGGCTAACTAGTTCAGGAACAAAACCATTACACATCCGTATCCCAATCTTGGAATTGATTATGGCAGTGATAATTGGCAGTATATTATTACACACTGCGATAGTACGGTTATAAAAAGAGTAAGTAATGATTTTTTTGATACCCCATGGACTCTTGGGAAGCACTCTTTCGAAAGGAGTGCAGTTCAAAGATGTGACTCAAGTGCTGTGATTTCAATTGACCGACTTTCAGTCCGTGAGTCTGTTTTTTCCTGGAGCGCAGGCTTGCAGGATTATTTCATTTGATATATAAAATTAGACGGGCTAAAAAAAATAGCTTCAAAGTAAATGTGTCGGAGCCCCACAAAACGAACACACTTAAAAACAGATTGAAATACTTTAGTTTATTTCAGAGATACAGCGCGGAAACAGGCCCTTCGGCCCGCCGAGTCTGCGCCAATCAACAATCACCCCTAATACTATCCCACACACTTGGGACAATTTTACAATTTTAAGAGGCAGAGGCAGAGAAGGGAAGCACTCGGACCCAAAATGCAGGTGAGAAAGAGGAAAAAGATAATAAACAGAGAATAAGGGATGGTGGGTTTCTAAAATGTGTATATTTTTTAATGCTAGGAGCATTGTAAGAAAGGTGGATGAATTTAGAGCCTGGATTGACACCTGGAAATATGATGGCAATCAGTGAAACATGGTTGCAGGAGGGCTGTGATTGGACACTAAATATTCCAGGATTTTGTTGCTTCAGGTGTGGTAGAATTGGAGGGATCAGAGGTGGAGGTGTTGCATTGTTTGTCAGAGAAGATATTACAGCAGTGCTTTGGCAGGATAGATTAGAGGGCTCATCTAGGGAGGCTATTTGGGTGGAACTGAGAAGTGGGAATGGTGTAGCAACATTTTTAGGGGTGTATTATAGACCGCCGAATGGGGAGCGAGAATTGGAAGAGCAAATATGTAAGGAGATAGCAGATATTAGTAGTAAGCACAAGGTAGTGATTGTGGGAGATTTCAATTTTACAAAAATAGACTGGGAAACACATTCTGTAAATGGGCTGGATGGTTTGGAGTTTGTTAAATGTGTGCAGGATAGTTTTTTGCAGCAATACATAGAGGTATCGACCAGAGAAGGGGCAGTGCTGGACCTCCTGTTAGGAAATGAGGCAGGTCAGGTGACGGAGGTATGTGTTGGTGAGCACTTTGGGACCAGTGATCACAATACCATTAGTTTCAATATAATTATGGAGAGAGTCAGAACTGGACCTAGGGTTGAGATTTTTGATTGGAGAAAGGCTAACTTTGAGGGAATGCATAAGGATTTAAAAGGAGTGAATTGGGACATTTTGTTTTATGGGAAGGATGTAGAAGAGAAATGGAGGACATTTGAAGGGGAAATTGTAAGAGTACAGAATCTTTATGTCCCTGTTCGGTTGAAAGGAAATAGTAAAAATTGGAAAGAGCCATGGTTTTCAAGGGAAATTGGACACTTGTTTCGAAAAAAGAATGATATCTACAATAATTATAGGAGGCATGGAGTAAATGAGGTACAAAGAATGTAAAAAGTATCTTAAGAAAGAAATTAGAAAGGCTAAAAGAAGATATGAGTGTTAAAGAAGGAACTGCAGATGCTGGAGAATCGAGGGTTACACAAAAGGCTGGAGAAACTCAACGGGTGCAGCAGCATCTAAGGAGCGAAGGAGATAGGCGACGTTTCGGGTCGAGACCCTTCTTCAGACTGGTTAGGGATCAGGGAAACGAGAGATATAGACAGTGATGTGGAGAGATAAAAAACAATGAATGAAAGATATGCAAACAAGTATTGATGATAAACGAAACAGGCCATTGTAAGCTGTTTGTAGTGTGAAAATGAGAAGCTAGTGCGACTTGGGTGGGGGAGAGATAGAGAGAGAGGGAATGCCAGGGCCCGAGGGCTGATGGAGAGGTGGGAAGGGGAGGAGGCAGCAAGGGTTAACAGAATTGAGAAAATTCAATGTTTAAGCCCAGAGGATGCAGACTCCCCAAGCGGAATATGAGGTGCTGTTCCTCCAACTTGCGGTGTTGCTCACTCTGGCCGTGGAGGAGGCCCAGGACCGAGAGGTCGGATACGGAATGGAGGGGTAGTTGAAGTGCTGAGCCACCGGGTGGTCGGGTTGGTTATTGCGGACCGAGCGGTGGTGTTCGGCGAAACGATCGCCATGCCTCCGCTTGGTCTCACCGATATAGATCAGCTGGCATCTGGAGCAACGGATGCAGTAGATGAGGTTGGAGGAGCGGCAGGTGAACCTCTGTCGGACCTGGAAGGACTGCTTGGGTCTCTGAAAGGAGTGGAGGGGGGAGGTAAAGGGTCAAGTGTAGCATCTCTTGCGGTTGCAAGGGAAAGTGCCCGGGGAAGGGGTGGAGCGGGAGGGAAGGGAAGAATTGACAAGTGAGTTGCGGAGGGAGCGGTCTTTGCAGAAGGCAGACGGGGGGGAGATGGGAAGATGTAGCGAGTGGTGGGATCACGTTGGAGGTGGCGAAACTGGGGGAGGACTATCTGTTGTATGTGCCAGCTGGTGGGGTGGAAGGTGAGGACCAGGGGGACTCTGCCCTTGTTGTGAGTGGGGGAATGGGGAGAGAGGACAGTGTTGCGGGGTATGGAGGAGACCCTGGTGTGAGCCTCATCTATAGTCGGGTAGGGGAATCCCCGTTCTCTGAAGAATGAGGACATTTGTGATGACCTGGTGTGGAACACCTCATCCTGGGAGCAGATGCGGCGTAGACGGAGGAATTGGGAATAGGGGATGGAGTCCTTACAGGAAGCAGGGTGGGAGGAAGAGTAGTCCAGGTAGCTGTGGGAGTCAGTTGGTTTGTAGTGGATGTCGGTCAGGAGTGTATCACCTGCAATAGAGATGGTGAGGTCAAGGAATGGTAGGGAAATGTCGGAAATGGTCCAAGTGTATTTGAGTGCTGGATGGAAGTTGGTGGTGAACATGGATTTGTGCCTGGAAGGTCATGTTTGACAAACCTTCTTGAATTTTTTGAAGAGGTTACTAGGGAAATTGATGAGGGTAAAGCAGTGGATGTTGTCTATATGGATTTCAGTAAGGCCTTTGACAAGGTTCACCATGGAAGGTTGGTTAAGAAGGTTCAATCTTTGGCTGTTAATGGCGGAGGAGCAAGATGGATTCAACAGTGGCTGAATGGGAGATGTCAGAGAGTAATGGTGGATGGCTGTTTGTCAGGTTGGAAGCCGGTGACCAGTGGGGTGCCTCAGGGATCTGTGTTGGGTCCACTGTTGTTTGTCATGTACATCAATGATCTGGATGATGGGGTGGAAAATTGGATAAGTAAGTATGCAGATGATACTAAGATAGGTGGTGTTGTGGATAATGAAGTAGATTTTCAAAGTCTACAGAGAGATTTGGGCCATTTGGAAGAGTGGGCTGAAAGATGGCAGATGGAGTTTAATGCTAATAAGTGTGAGGTGCTACATCTTGGCAGGATAAATCAAAATAGGACGTACATGGTAAATGGTAGGGAATTGAGGAATGCTGTGGAAAAGAGGGATCTAGGAATAACTGTGCATAGTTCCCTGAAGGTGGAATCGCATGTAGATAGAGTGGTAAAGAAAACTTTTGGTGTGCTGGCCTTTATAAATCAGAGCATTGAATATAGGAGTAGGGAAGTAATGTTAAAATTGTACAAGGCATTGGTGAGACCAATTCTGGAGTATGGTGTACAATTTTGGTCGCCTAATTATAGGAAGGATGTCAACAAAATAGAGAGTACAGAGGCGATTTACTAGGCTGCAGACTCCGGTAGGAGGGGGCCGACTCAGGGTCCAGGCCGCTGAGGACGTCCCCCAGCCCCGACGTCGGACTTACATCGAAATTTCGTTCAGACCGAAAGGTTTGAATGACAATAAAGGCTATTCATTCATTCATCACCCCGGGGAGCGGGCCTGAACATCGGGCCGCCCGGAGCGGCGACAGCGAAGGGCTGGGGGAGGCCCAGACCATGGGTGAACAATAGTGAACATCGGGAAGAGACTGACTTTGGTGCCTTCCCTCACGGTGGGAAATTTTGATTCTGCTGTGAGGGGATGTTTTATGTTGAATTTCTGTCCACTCTGCGATGTGTTCTTTATTTTTGGCTGTATGGTGACTTCATTTCACTGTGCCAATTGGCACGTGACAAATAAAATCTATCTGCATCTGTATCTGTAGAATGTTGCCTGGGTTCCAGCAACTAAGTTACAGAGAAAGGTTGAACAGGTTAGGTCTTTATTCTTTGGAGCGCAGAAGGTTAAAGGGGGACTTGATTGAAGTCTTTAAAATGATGAAAGGGATAGACAGAGTTGACGTGGATAAGCTTTTCCCATTGAGGGTAGGGAAGATTCAAACAAGAGGGCATGACATGAGAATTAAGGGACAGAAGTTTAGGGGTAACGTCAGGGGGAACTTCTTTACTCAGAGAGTGGTGGCTGTGTGGAATGATCTTCCTGCAGAAGTGGTGGAGGCAGGATCGATTTTAACATTTAAAAGTAAAGTGGATTGGTATATGGACGGGAAGGGAATGGAGGGGTATGGTCTGAGTGCAGGTAGTTGGGACTAGGGGAAAATAAATGTTCGGCACGGTCTGGAAGGGCTGAGAGGGCCTGTTTCCGTGCTGTAATGGTTATATGGTTATTTCGCCAAAGCCAATTAACCCACAAGCCTGCACTTTTTTGGAGCGTGGGAGGAAACTGGAGCACCTTGAGAAAGCGCATGCGGTCACAGGGAGAACGTACAAACTCCGTGCAGACAGCACACCCTTGGTCAGGATTGAACCTGGGTCTCTGGCGCTGTAAGGTAGCAACTCTACCGCTGCACCACCGTGCCACCCTAAACCTTCAGCTTGCCTCATTGAGAGGTTATGCCATTGAGTCTGAATGACCTATTTTTGTTATTTAAGACTCAGAATCGTTTGAAATCAGAGGATTTATTTTCCATCAGTAAACTGTAGATGTACAGGCAGGGCATCTTTTCTATAGACACAAAATGCTGGAGTAACTCAGCGGGACAGGCAGCATTCCTGGAGAGAAGCAATGGGTGACGCTTCAGGTCGAGACCCTGCTTCAGGCTGAGAGTCAGGGGAGACGGCCACACAGAGATAAGGAAGAGTAAGGTGTGGAAACGAGACATCATAGGGGACAAAGGGCAAGAAAAAAGCATCCTTGTTAGCTAGGGGATGGTGACAACGAAGCATACAAAGATGATATTTTATCAAGTGGACCGTCAGTGGTCAAAGAACTGGGAAGGGGAGGGGGATGGTGAGAAAGAGGGAAAGCAAAGGATACTTGAAGTCAGAGATGTCAATATTCATACCGCTGGGGTGCAAGTTGTCCAAGTGAAATGTGAGCTGCTGTTCCTCCAATTTGCGCTGGGCCTCACTCTCTGACAGTGGAGGAGGCCCAGGAAAGAAAGGTCATTGTCAATAAGCAATTGAGGCATGTACATTAAAAAAAACACATTTGGAGAAGGAGAAACGTCTGAAGAAGGGTCCCGACCCGAAACGTCACCCATTCCTTCTCTCCAGAGATGCTGCCTGTCCCGCTGAGTTACTCCAGCTTTTAGTGTCTGTCTTCGGTGTAAACCAGCAGCCTTCCTACACATTTGGAGAGGTAAATGGGTAGGAAAGGTTTAAGGGGACATCCCAGCTAAACATGGGAAAATGTGACTATCCGGAGGCATCGGTCAGCATGGAAAGTTGGACCAAAGGACCTGTTTCTGTGCTTAAGTATTAGAGTAATAAAACAGAATGGAGCAATTAGAGGTCTTTATTTGAATGAGATTGAATTCTGGAAGCTGTTTTCCGAGGGGATTGATGGTAGAACCAACCTTGTTCCTTGGTTACATAAATAATTGTGGACATGAGAACTGGAAATATAAAGTCAACATTTTCAATTATAGTTTTGGAGAATATGGTCAACACCGAGAAGGCAGTGACAAAATATATAGGACAGAATTTGTTTTGCATGGAATAACACACATAGAATTGGCACTGGGTAGAACCCAATTGTGAACAAGGGTGCATTGCTAAAATGAGTTCACCGGAGTGCTGCTCCGGCACCTCTGTTAAAAATAAAAGCCAAAGGAAAACCAGCGGGAATTTTAACTCGAGGGTGTGTGGGCTGGGCAACCTGGTTGAAAGAGTGGGAAGGGGAAGACCCATTACTACTGAGGTTCCTTGTAGGAGGGGTGGGGTTGGGGGGCACTAGGACCCAGCAGAGTCAGACCACGTGTTGTCTGCATGGTGGAGGTTGTGGGCCTGGTGCTGAGCCGGGAACTCTGGTGAGGTGACGGCTCCGGCCCGCTGGTGGCCGGTGGAGAGGCAAGGGGGGGTCGGCGGAGTCGCTGGTGGAGGCCCGTGGGGAGCTGGAGTAGAGATACGGGCAGCAGCATCGGTGGTCCCGGCGAGACAGTGAAGGTTGGCGGCAGCGGCGGCGGCGGTGGCCCCGGGGAGGCGGTGAGAGTCGGCAGCCGCGGCACTTTCGGTTGTCCGAGACTGGGTTTGGCAGGGAAGGCGGTGAGGATCGGAGAGGCGGTGGATGTTGTTGCTGCTCCTCGTGGCGGTGGTCGGGCAGGCGGTGCCGCGGGTTGCAGCCGTGGAGCTCCGGGCCTGTGGGCGGGCGGTCAAGTTGAGGAGTGCCGGTGGAGGGAGGCAGTGTCTTGAGGCAGGCAAGCTTGTGATCCTTGGTAGAGTCCAAATGGTCCATGAAGCGTTTGTTGAGGGTGTGGATCTGGCATCCAATAAAGTAGTCGTGTGTGTGTGTGTGTGCGCGTGCGCGTGCGTGTGTGTGTGTGTCCAGAGCTGCGGGTGAGTCAGGGCAAGTAGGTCCAATATTTCGTCATATTATTACATGTTGTATTATATGTTGTATTGTACTAGTTATACACTGGGATGTGGTGATAAGCTATAATCTTGTTTGACCCCCTTAGGAGACTAGCTTGCCTCCCCGCCCAAGCAAAACCTGAAATTATGCCGCTTTGTTAAATTCACTTTCACTTTGTTAAATAAAGATTAAAAAAATTATTTGCTACATGGATTTTTTTACAAAACGAACATGGATAACAACCGCTGCATGACCATGCCGCTGTTTGACAAATCCAGCACCTAAAAATTAGCACTGCAACACTGGTTGTGCATCTGTGCAATTCCCTGCCACATTAGGCAGTGGAGGCCAATTCACTGGATGTATTCAAGAGAAAGTTACATTTAGCTCTTAGGGCTAATGGTATCAAGGAAGATGGGGAGAAAGCAGGAACAGGGCACTGATTTTGGATGATTATAGTTTGGTTTTGTTTATTGTCACGAGTACCGAGATACAGTGAAAAGGTTTTGTTGCCTGCTAACCAGTCAGCAGAAAGTCAATACAGGATTACAATCAATCCATTTACATTGCAGAATTAGGCCATTCGGCCCATTTACTTTGTATAGATACATGATAAGGGAATAACGTTTAGTCCAAGGTAAGGCCAGCAAAGTCCAATCAAGGATAGTCTGGGGGTCACCAAAGAGGTAGATAGTAGTTCAGCGCTGATCTCTGGTTGTGGTCGGATGATTCAGTTGCCTGATAACAGCTGGGAAGAAACTGTCCCTGAATCTATCTGAATCCCTAAAACTGTCTCTGAGGAGGAACTTCTTGCGTCAGAGGGTAGTTAATCTGTGAAATTTATCACCACAGAGGGCTGTGGAGGCCAAGTCAATTGATATTTTTAAGGCAGAGATAGACAAATTTGTGATTAGAACGGGTGTCAAGGGTTATAGGGAGAAGGCAGGAAAATGGGATTAGGAGGCAGAGACCAGCAATGATTGAATGGCGGCATGGACCCGATGGGCCAAATGGCCTAATTCTACATTTATAACTTGCGAATCTGATGTGCGTTTTCACACCTCTGTGTCATGGGCACCGTGGAGTGATTTCTACTACGTATGTTGTTCAATGCATATTAAGATTGAAAATGCAAGGACAATGTGTGTAATCATGTATGAAATAACAACAGGATCAATAGCCAGAAGAAGCACATATTTATAAAATGATCTCTCATCGTGTGTGCAGCTGAGTGGATCACTCACTGTGCACTTAGGTAAAATATTAAATTGTCCCTAGTGTGTGTAGGATAGTGTTAGTGTGCGGGGTGGCCGGTGGTCAGGGCAGACTCGGTGAACTGAATAGTCTGTTTCCACATTGTGTCTCAGATGTCTGAAGTCTAAATAAATCCCATCAGATGGATTTATGAAGTCCACACCTCCATTCCCCATTGATATGCTGAACATGGAAGTTGCGGTGCACAGCTTTATGTGCAGGGAAGAGCTGTAACATGGCATGAAGAACTTTACAGGGTGGCTGCACATACATGAGCACGCATGTTTGGTGACAGTCCATGCGCGGAACACTGCAGTATGGATGTGATAGATGGAGTGATAGGCTTGCGCAGGGCCGGCCTTAAGCAAATTGGGCCGATTTCTCCCTATTGGGCCCCATGCCTAAGGGGGGGCCCACGTTAATTTTCCGTGTTTTTTACGGAAATACAAATTCGCTTTGTTAAATAAAGATTAAAAAAATTATTTGCTATATGGATTTTTTTACAAAACGAACTTGGATAACAACCACTGCACGACCATCAGACACAAATGATCTGTTAACTACTACTGTTAGCACTTGTTAACAGCCAGTAGTTAACAAGTAGTTATACAATGTGTCATCAATGCATCAATCCACATTCTTCAGTAAATGTAATTGTGTTTTGAACAAGTATTAATGACGCTGCAATCATTTGAATACAATTCACGTGGCGTCATTAATACTTGTCCAAAACACAATTACATTTACTGAGGAATGTAGATCGATGCATTGATGGCACATTGGGAATTTCTTAAAACTCACCATCATGATTGACGGCTTCTTCTTGGCAAGCTTCATCTTGGTGGGCAGGTTAGTCATTCAATTTACCTCCCGACCCACGTTGTGTCTCTCTGTTTTTCGCTCTCTCCCTCCCTCTCTCTCTCGCGCTCTCTCTGCCCCGCTCCCCATCCCGTCTCTCCCTAGCTCTCTCGGCATTCCAGGAATCATTGAGGTTTTGCGGTAGACAAAAATGCTGGAGAAACGCAGCGGGTGAGGCAGCATCTATGGAGCGAAGGAAATAAGCAAAGTTTCAGGTCGAAACCCTTCTTCAGACCCGGCCCAAAATGTTGGCTATTTCCTTCGCTCCATAGATGCTGCCTAAGCCCTGTCCCACTGTGCGAGTTCACCCAAGAGTTCTCTCGAGTTTAAAAAAAATCAAAACTCGTGGCAAGCTCGTAGAATGAACGTAGCGGGTAAGTCGGAGCTCGGGGCGTCTCTTAGCGCTAACGGCAGGTACTCAGAAAACTTGGTAACACGTGAAGATTTTTCAACATGTTGAAAAATGCCCACGAGTAAAATATACTCGGGATGTAAAAATTTGATACTTTTTAACACTTAGTCATACCGTAGTAGCACGTGAGTTTACCGTAGTAGCGCGTGAGTTTACCGCAGTAGGATCTGGTGTCCAATATCACTATTGTATGTTCATGATGGAAATAAGAATACTCAGTATATTCATTACCTTTGAATTGCAGTTTTATGCAATCCTCCCATTTCACAATATCTATCAGACATACAGAATGTTGCAAGGTAATATCTTGCCCAAACTCAGTTGTATCTTTCTATTTCAATAAGTATCACAAAATATGCCATTGTTTCAGCCGCATTATGACAAAATATAGAATGTAGGTTATTTGTAATCAGTCGCCCCATCCCAGAAACAACAGTACTTAAAGAAGAACATTTGTTTTACTAATTTACAAGCATGTACCATACAGAGTCCGTTGATCCATATCCAGCATAATGTTGTGATAATTGCATAAAAGGTATTATTGTCTAAGAAATTTGGTGTGGAATGATAATCCATCTCAGTACTCATGTAGGCAAGTCCCAAGCTATAGATACTTTCCCCCCACCCCCAATCCCCCCTCGCCCGATCTTCATTGAACCTACCGTTTGACCAATCTTTTCCTCAGCTGCTGTAATGTTTCCTTCCTATCAAAATTTTTGTGTAGTATCTCTGTCCCCATCTTCAAATTCCCACTCTGAAACTAAATACAACTTTCGACTTTAAATTTTCGCAAGCAGGATACATGCAAACATATGGTATTTTATCCTCGCTGCGGTTAACTCAGGATTATTTCTGAGCCCTCTGACAGGTGTTGCAATCTAACCTCGTAACTCGCTGTTAATCGATTCATAGCTATTAATTTTAATTCCTGGTCCGTATCGAACCTATCCAAATGCAAACGCTTCAAGTTCCGCTTCTTGTGTAGTGATAATCCACCCCACCCCCCCTTACCGCCACACACGAAGCGTAACTAAGGTTGAAACACCTGTCCGAGTGTTACAATCCTGAGTTAACGGCGTATTGTTGTTAAATGCCTTCAGCAATACAGCCGCCACAACCCTCCAGGGTCGTAAACCCCAGAGATATGCCACCCACTGCAAGAATGGTTAATGTAATCAAATACTAGAGGGCATTGCTTCATGGTGAGAGGGGCAAAGTTTAAACGCGGTGTGCAGGGCAAGTTTTTTTTAACGCAGTAATTGGTGAATTCCTGGAACGCGCTGACAGGCGCGGGCACAGGAAAAAAAGATGTACTTTTAGAAAGGAGACGAGGAGGAATTTCTTTAGTCAGAGGGTGGTGAATCTGTGGAATTCATTGTCACAGAGGGCTGTGGAGGCCAAGTCATCGGGGATTTTTAAAGTGGGAGTTTGACTGATTCATGATTAGTGCAGGTGTCAAAGGTTACGTGGAGGAGGATGGAGAGTGGGGTTGAGAGGGAAAGATAGATCAGCCGTGTTTAAGAAGGAACTCGAAGGTAGACAAAAATGCTGGAGAAACTCAGCGGGTGAGGCAGCATCTATGGGGCAACGTTTCGGGCCAAAACCCTTTTGCAGTCTGAAGAAGGGTTTCGGGCCCAAGACGTTGCCTAATTCCTTCGCTCCATAGATGATGCTTCACCCGCTGAGTTTCTCCAGCATTTTTGTCTACGATAGATCAGCCACGACTCGATGGGTTGAAATGGTCTAATTCTGCTCCTACGACATGAACAAAGTGTGATGCAGTTGGAGATGGGTAGGATCAGACCATGTACAGATACTCCCCTTCTTACAATGACCATTCATTTTGTTCATATTATGGCAGTTTCTCACACATTTCCACATCTGCATTGGTAATGAGAACTGTCTGTATAGACATAGAAACATAGAAAATAGGTGCAGGAGTAGGCCATTCGGCCCTTCGAGCCTGCACCGCCATTCAATATGATCATGGCTGATCATTCAACTCAGTATCCTGTATCTGCCTTCTCTCCATACCCCGTGATCCCTTTAGCCACAAGGGCCACATCTAACTCCCTCTTAAATATAGCCAATGAACAGGCCTCAACTATTCTCTGTGGCAGAGAGTTCCACAGACTCACCACTCTCTGTGTGAAAAATGTTTTCCTCATCTCGGTCCTAAAGGAATTCCCCCTTATCCTTAGACTGTGACTCCTTGTTCTGAACCTCCCCAACATCGGGAACAATCTTCCTGCATCTAGCCTGTCCAACCTCTTAAGAAATCTGTAAGTTTCTATAAGATCCCCCCTCAGTCTTCTAAATTCTAGCGAGTACAAGCCGAGTCTATCCAGTCTTTCCTCATATGAAAGTCCTGCCATCCCAGGATCAGTGGGGTGAACCTTCACTGTACTCCCTCTATGGCAAGAATGTCTTTCCTCAGATTTGGAGACCAAAACTGTACGCAATACTCCAGGTTTGGTCTCACCAAAACTCTGTACAACTGCAGTAGAACCTCCCTGCTCCTATACTCAAATCCATTTGCTTTCATCACTGCCTGCTGCACCTGCATGCCTTCTTTCAATGATTGGTGTACCATGACACCCAGGTCTCGTTGCATCTCCCCTGTTCCTAATCTGCCACCATTCAGATAATAATCTACCCTCCTGTTTTTGCCACCAAAGTGGATAACCTCACATTTATCCACATTATACTGCATCTGCCATGCATTTGCCCACTTACCCAGTCTATCCACGTCACCTTGCAGCCTCCTAGCATCCTCCTCACACCTAACACTACCACCCAGCTTAGTGTCATCCGCAAACTTGGGGATGTTGCATTCAATTCCCTCGTCCAAATCATTAATATATATTGTAAATAGCTGGGGTCCCAGCACTGAGCCTTGCGGTACCCCACCAGTCACTGCCTGCCATTCAGAAAAGGACCCGTTTACTCCTACCCTTTGCTTCCTGTCTGCCAGCCAGTTCTCTATCCACATCAATACTGAACCCCCAACACCGTGTGCTTTAAGTTTGTAAACTAATCTCTCCAGGGATGCCAGATTTTAGCTTGGTCCTATCACCAACGATGATACATTAGTGCCGTCACTGGTAAGAGAACAGGATTATAGTGTGACAATCTTCAATGGAATCTTTCCAGTGTGCATGTAGGTACTGGAAGACATTGGATAATGAAATAGTTGTACAATATTAAAAATATTGCAGATAAATGTGTCAGAGCACCGCAAAACAAACACACTTAAAAACAGTTTTGATTGCTTCAGGGACACAGCGCGGAAACAGGCCCTTCGGCCCACCGGGTCCGCGCCGATCAGTAATCACCCCGTACTCTAACACCATCCCACACACTTGGGACAATTTTACAATTTCACCAAAGCCAATTAACCGACACGCCTGCACTTTTTTGGAGTGTGGGGGGAAACTGGAGCACTAGGAGAAAGAGGATGCAGTCACAGCGAGAACGTAAACTCCATACAGACAGCACACCCGTAGTCAGGATTGAACCTGGGTCTCTGGCACTGCAAGGTGGCCACTCTACCGTTGCACCACGGCGCCACCCTAAATCTTAAACTTGCCTCTAATCATTGAGATGTTATGCCATTGAGCCTGTACGAACAACCTATTTTTGTTATTTATAACTCAGAACCTTTTGAAATCAGAGGATTTATTTTCCATCAGTAAACTGTAGGTGTGAACTATTAAAACTGGAACATCAAGCATTCTGATAGTTGTGAGTAAGCCATAACAGCAATAAAAAGTAAAAGACTGTGAAATTATTAGAACATTGATTACGTTCTGCCATTCAATCTAAAAACTGTGGGAACATAAATTTTCATTTGTCAGGGACTTGTTTTGCTTCAGTTGATGTAAAAGATTAAATATATTGGAGATAAACAATAAAAACTGGAACATCAAGCATTCTGATAGTTCTGGTGACTCTGGCGTAACAGCAATAAAAGTAAAAGATGCTGAAATTATTAGAACATTGATTATATTCTGCCATTAAGTCTAAACGCATGTGAGAACATAGATTTTCATTTGTAAGGGAATTGTTTTGCTTCAGGCAGCGGTAAATCACGCCCTAGTTGCTTTTTATTTTTTATCAGCATCAAAAAAGCATAAACTATTCAGAAGATAGACACAAAAACTGGAGTAACTCAGCGGGACAGACAACATCTCTGGAGAGAAGGAATCGGTAACGTTTCGGGTCACCTATTCCTTTTCTCCGGAGATGCTGTCTGTCCCGCTGAGTTACTCCAGCTTTTTGTGTCTATAAACTATTCAGTTCTTGGTACACACTTGCATGACACGCCACTGATTATATTAATTGACTTTGATATTATTCAGTCTTACGCTGCTGCTGTTGTTTAAATGGGGGTAATTGTAGCAGGGAAGTGGATGATCCCGAACTTGTAAATTTTCAGCACATATTTTGTCAGGTCGAGACCCTTCTTCAGACTGAGAGTAAGGAGAAAGAGACACAGAGATATAGACGGTACACAGAACAAATGAATGAAAGATATGCAAAAGGCAACGATGATTCAGGAAAGATGGTCCATGTTGGCTGTGGGGAAAGTGATAGCGAGTTATACAGACAGTGAAACTCAACAGGACAATAGTGAAACTAGTACGACCATCCTGGCCATACCATCCTGGTCACACACTCATTTCCCCGTGGTAGAAGATACAGGAGCCTGAAGACTGCAATGTCCAGGTTCAGGAATAGCTACTTCCCCACAGCCATCAGACTATTAAACTCAACTCAAACAAAACTGTGAACATTAATAGCCCATTATCTGTTTATTTGCACTTTATCTGTTTATTTATTCATGTATGTATATATTTATACAATGGTATATGGACACACTGATCTGTTCTGTATTCATGCCTACTATGTTCTGTTGTGCTGAAGCAAAGCAAGAATTTCATTGTGGAGAGAGGGGATGCAAGGGTAATCCGAAGTTCGAGAAATCAATATTCATACTGTTGCCCAAGAGAAAAGTTAGTTAGTTTAGTCTTATGCCACCATCCAGCATGATCATGGCTAATCCGTTGTAGGTCTCTGTGCCAATTGTGCACAATGCTCGATTTGATCCAAAATGTTCCAACTCCTTGTTAAATAATCATCAGCGGTCACTCTAAACGAGTCTGACGGTCCTCTCGTGGAGGACGCCTGTGCGTGACTTTGTTTAACGTGGGGAGACTGGTGCACAGACAGACTCCCCATGGTCCTTGACAGATCTGGGTCAGGATCCAGTGGCATGGAGTCCAAGACGACCGGGGACCCTTTTCTGCTGCAGCCTTCATCCGCCTTCCCAGCCGTTGTGACGCTCCACTAATGTCAGCCATCGTCCTCCGTCTGTTCCACCGTTGAGGTCTTGGTTGGATTGCTCTTTGTCAGAGACCTCCCCCCCCTTCACCTTACCGCCATGGGTGGCCCTACCAGGAGCGTAGCTCCAGACGGCATCGCTCTCAGGATCTCAGGACCACACAAGTTTCTCCACCACGACAAGGTGACAATCCACGGAGTGCCTTGTTAAATGCCTTCAGCAATACAGCCTCCACAACCCTCCAGGGCCGTAAGCTCCCGAGATACGCCACCCTCTGCAAGAATGGTTAATGTGATCATGTAATCTTCTGTTGTTTGGGAGTTGTCACCGAGCACTGGCAGTTTTATATTAAGTAATATCATATCATTGTCTGATTATATTCCGTCATTAAAGTTAAACATGATGAGGGCTTAAATTTTCATTTGTTAAGGATCCATTTTGCTTCACTTGATGGCAGATTTGTAGGTTTGTAGATTATTTGGCGTGGTATAAATGTATATTGTCCTTAGTGTGTGTGTGTGTGTGTGTCGGACAGCGTTAGTGCATGGGGATCACTGGTCGGCACGGACTCGGTGGGCCGAAGGGCCCGTTGCCGCGCTGTATCTCTAAACTGAACTAAGCGAAAGATGTCCCAGCAGTACGAAAGTCTATGCATGGACAGCCTCTAATTTTACTTCGGAGTCACGTAAGTGACTACGTGCAGAAGCCCCGCCAGGCGCAAGCACGTCATTACGTCCGACGCATGGCGCACCGACGGGCTGGAGAGCTCAGCTCCACCAACGGTAAGTAGTAACCCGCAGTTAAGCCAATGTTAAGTCTTTCCTGCGAGTATTTTTTAAACTCTGTAAGTCTGGCTCGCACAGCCAGCTAGAGTTAGTAATATGGAGGTATTGTAAATATAAACTGCGGTAGTGGAGCGGAATGTGCGGGGACCGCAGTTACCGTTTTTAGATCGGGTCGGGAGATAACGGCTGCCCTAAATCCGGCTCCGCGATTACCGCTATTTAGATCGGGTTTGGAGATAATGGCTGTGCTAATGCTGGCTCCAATACTGGCTACTGTTTCTACTGGCAGCTCAACTGCCTCCATCAGTTCCAGTGTTTCAGGGCACTGAGGCTATTCCACCAGGGAGGAATGCCAAAACAAAGTACTCTCAGGCTCATCTTATCTGATGGGTCTGATGATATAGAAGACCCCTCCTTTTAATGTAAAGGTATGGGGACGGCTCAACCAAATGGAGAAATGCGCCAAATTTAAAGAGCCATGTAAACTTTCAATCGGGGTCGAATGCCCCTAGGATTCCCCACACAGCCTCTCGCAGAGGTCCATATAACAAAGAAGAAAACACCGCTTATGGATACCAGTGGGAATCATCCTCTCCAGCACCTTGCTTGGGGCTGGAAGAGACCTCCCTAGAGCATGACACGGGAGAAGCAGGGCAGGAGGAGTCTGACCCTGAAGCTGGTTTCACTGCTTTTGTGCACACACCAAAACACACGAGCCACGCTCCAGGTGTCCCGGACGTAGCGTTAAACTTCGCTAAACCCGGAAGGGACTGGTGAGGCTATCGAGAAAACTCTAGCCGCCAATGTAAATGACATGGCTTCTCACCAGCTCCAGGATACAATCATGGATGTAAACTGTGCGTCATTCAAAATTACCACCGTGAACTTGGCAAGGTTACAAATGGGTGCAACGATGCTGGGACAAGAAGTGAGACTTCAGCGCGTCCTCAAGTTGGTGGCAGCAGGCATCATTGCATTTGGGAAAATGGTCCAGGGGGCACCGATGTCTGGTACTCAACAAGATATGCTGGCCCTGTTCTGCAAAGCCTACTTGGAGGTCAATTGGGTTGCAATTGGTATGATGAATGGAGCTGCATAACATCTCATCGTTTTTTACTAGACACTGTGTCAGGCTCAAATAGAGTTTATGTCAGGAATTGATCCGCCTGTACACAATATGCCTAATAGAGTTTTGGGTTTTTTTCTGCACCACAGACTCAGCAGGTAAAGAAGAAATGACGGTTTTGTCCCGAAAAAGGGGTAATTGAGAGGACGACAAACCATCCTCAACAATTTGTGTCCAATATATTCCCCAGGCAGAGAAAAGATTTGGGATGTAGAGTCATTCTGGACCGAAACCGGTTAAATTCCTATGTTCAGTATAGGCATTTTTTTAAATGGACACCTTCAATACTGCAAAACAGTTGTTATCACAAGGTTGTTATATGGCAGCCATAGATCTGAAAGATGCATATTATTCAGTACCAATTCATCATCAGTATCGGAGATACTTGAAATTTAGTTGGATCGGACAGCTGTGGCAATTTAAAGCATTACACAATGAGTTAACCTCAGCTCCTAGGCTGTTCAAGAAATTGTTGAAACCAGTGCTGGCGCTACTTCGGGCCCAGAATCACATGGTAATCGTTTATCTAGATTATATTTTAATCATAAGCAACACTCAGGAGACAGCTGAGGATTCGGTTTCAGCAACCAAATACCTGTTTGAAAGGTTAGGGTTCCTGGTCCATCCAACCAAATCCAAGTTAGAACCATCTTAAAAAATTGATTATTTGGGATGTGTCATTGATTCAAGTTGATATGTCAGTGACTTTGTCTACAACTAAGGCTGTGGAGATCAGAGAGGTCTGTACTAGTCTCGCTGAAAAACAATATCCCTCCATCCGGGAACTAGCCAGTGTTATTGGTAAATTGGTGGCAGCTTTCCCTGCAGTACAGTCTGTACCACTGCACTATCAAAGTCTGCAACGGGCTAGAGAACTAGCACTTAAAGAACATGCAGGTCATTTTGATAGACCTATGCAGTTACCAACCAGAGCCATAGCTCAATTACAATGGTGGATTATCAATACTGTACAAACTACCAAAAACATTTTGGTTCAGCAACCTTCAGTGCTTTTACAGACAGATGTGAGTGGTTCCGGATGGGGAGCTACGGACAGCGAGTCTAGCTGTGGTGGTAGATGGAGTGTGCAAGAGGATTTAATCCAGAACAGGCATGGTATAAATTACTTGGAATTGCTGAGTGCATTCTATGGATTAAAAGCTTATTGTTCAACAATGAATAATTTACATGTTCAACTTCAGATTGATATAGCATGGCTGTGCCACATATCAAGCACATGGCAGGAATAAGGTCAGTATCATGTGATAATCTGGCTAACCTCATGTGGCACTGGTGTATCTCCAGAAACATCTGGGTCTCAGCTATCTACCTACCAGGTAAAGACAATGTGGTGGCAGACAACAGGTCATGAAAGTTCAATGACAATATAGAATGGATGATTAAATCCTGAAGATTGTCAGCCGCTATGGGTTGCCAGATATTGATCTGTTTGCATCCAGGCTAAATCACCAGTTGCCTAAATATGTTTCATGGGGACCGGATCCAGGAGCAGTAGCAGTGGATGCATTCTCGCTACATTGGGGACGTACATTATTTTATGCTGTTCCCCCATTCTGCCTGATTAGTCAATGTCTCACCAAAATAGAGCAGGACTCCGCTTCAGGCATTTTGGTGGTTCCAGACTGGCCTACACAGCCATGGTTCCCATTGGTGCTCCGAATGATGACTCAGCCATTCATGACTGTCCCCAACTGCAGTAATTTGTTGGTGCATCCAATAACAGGAGAAAGTCATCCGTTACATGATTGTATTCATTTGTTGATCTGCAGGTTCTGACCAGACCGTTCCAAGGCTTTGGACTGTTGAATAGGACCATGGATGCCATAACTGCAGCTTGGAGAGATAGCACTAAGAAACAATATGTGTCTCATATTAAGAAATGGGAGATGTTTTGTTTATAGTCAGATATATCTTATCATACTGCAAGCATACCGGATGTATTGGAGTTCCTTGCTATGTTGCATTTTTCATGAACACTTGAGTTATAGTGCCATTAATAGTGTTCGGAGTGCTTTGTCCTCCTATTTAGGGCAGTTTCAGAACGACAACCTATCGGGTCTCATCCATTAGTGTCGCGATTCATGAGAGGAATTTTTTCACAAAAATCCTCCTAAACCTAGATATACAGAAATCTGGGATGTCAGTATAGTTCTCACACTGCTTCAGCAATGGGCTCCAATTACGTCATTGTCTTAAAGTGGTTAAGCTCATGGCGCTAGTATCAGCTCGAAGAGTGCAAACATTGCAAAAGTTATGACTAGATAGCTTGTATTCTTCAGCAAATAACATTACGTTTTATGTGTATGATTTAATCAAACAAAGCAGGCCAGGAATGGCCGGAACCAAAGTATGTTTTAAAGCATACCCTGTTGACAAACCGTTATGCGTAGTTAAGCACGATGTAACTAAGAGTCTCAGAGGCTCTGAGACAGCAATGCTCATCAGTCACAAAAAACCTCATAGAAAGGTGTCAGTGTAAACTATTTCTAGATGGTAAACCAGGTTTTGGATTCCGCGGGAGTAGACACTCATGTGTTTAAATCTCACTCCACCAGGGCAGCATCAACATCTGCAGCGAGGCCGCAGGATGGTCTAAGGACTCACATTTTCTAAAGTTTATGATAAACCTGACCTGACAGTGCCAGGGTTTGGGCATGCTGTGTTGGGTCCATTTGATTTGATTTGCTTTGTCTTCATAAATTTCATTTGTAATTTCCCCTGGGATAGAGGGTTATTACTGTTTTAAAAAATGTTTATTGGATAATTCGAAGCAATGTTCAATACATTATTTATTCACTACTGTGTCAACTGAAGCAGTGTGTCGTATGGAATGGATCTACGGCATGAAATCACAGAGCTTTGAAATCTTCATGTAGTCACTCACGTGACTCAAAAATAAAATAGTAAGATTAAACAAGAACTTACCAGTTTGAAGTTTGATCTTTATTTTATGAGGAGTTACGATGTGGGATTACGTGCCCTCTGCTCCCGGCCCTCATAATCGCAAAGATCATCTGGTAGTTCTAGTCTTCTAAGCCTTACTATATCACTTTGGCTATTGTTTCTGTGCTTTCACGCCGCTGCTTTGAAGTATGAAGAGCATGCGCCTAGCGGGGCTTCTTCACGTAATAGCTCATCGTAACTCCTCATAAAATAAAGATCAAACTTCAAACTGGTAAGTTCTCATTTAATCTTACTATTTCACAGCCTGTAAGATGCAGACATGCAAGCCATTTGTTCATCCTATTTGTCTTTTTAAGTTTACGAATAAATAATTCTTGGTAATATTTAATGGTTTAACCTTAATAAGAAATGAATAGGGCAATATATTTCCTTGGATCATTCAATTATCCTTGCACCCCGCAGCAATGTAATTTGCAGTTATGTTGCAAAGGTCAGAAATACACTAACTTCTCTCATGAAAAATTTATGTTTCTCAGTCAAATGACTCGCATTTTTCAGGGGTGAAGATTTAAGGATTCTATTTGTGCCACATTGGTATACAGACGCTGTGATATGAGATGCTATTAATCTGTGTTCACAAATCATTCACAAGGCATTAATTCGTCTCTCTGTCAGCCAGATAGATTTACAGTCTAGTTTGCCGTTAATGCAATTAATAATGTTAAGTTCCAGAAAAAAATCCTTCTTTTTCTGTTCTCTATCGGTTAAAACAACAGGGGGGCATGGTGGCGCAGCGGTAGAGTTACTGCCTTACAGCGCCAGAGACCTGGGTTCGATCCTGTTTAAAGAAAACTGTACAGTGTGGACGCAGCCCAGACCATCACACAAACCAACCTCCCTTCCATTGAATCAATTTATACCTCACGCTGCCTCGGCAAGGCCAGCAGCATAATCAAGGACGAGTCGCTCCCTGGCCACTCCCTCTTCTACCCTCTCCCATCGGGCAAAAGGGATAGAAGTGTGAAACCTCACATCTCCAGATTCAGGGACAGTTTCTTCCCAGCTGTTATCAGGCAACTGAACCATCCCACCACAACCAGAGAGCAGTGCTGAACTGTTATCGACCTCATTGGTGACCCTCACACTATCCTTGATCGGACTTTGCTGGCTTTACCTTGCACTAAATGTTATTCCCTTATCATGCATCTATATACTGTAAATGGCTCGATTGTAATCATGTATTGTCTTTCTGCTGGCTGGTTAGCACGCAACAGAAGCTTTTCACTGTACCTCGGTACACGTGACAATAAACTACACTGAACTGAAGCTGTGAAAGCTATGCCTTTCAAGTGAAACAATATTTTTAACCCAGTAATTGTGCTCAAAAGATTGATGTCCATTTGAGGCACTGCTGTAAAATATTGATGCATCAGCTACTCTCTCATGTTAAAACCAGTGTACTGACATCATTTTCCCCAGAATGAATGGAGCGAGATGTTCTTTCTCATTCTAGGAAGTAAAAGCATAAAGATATTTCTAAACGGAAGAGTAAAAGAATTCAGAGACACAAGGTTCTTCAGATACTGGAATTTTGTGCAAAAACACAAAGTGCTGGAGTAACTCAGCAGGTCAGGCACCCTCTTTGGACATTTTAGGTCGGGATTCATCTTCAGACTGATTGCACTGTGTGGGGAGGGGGATTGGGGGGGGGGGATAAAACTGGAAAAGAGGTAGGAGCAGGGCAAAGCCTAATCTAGGGATAATGGGGATGCAGGGGGCGAGGGGTTTGATTAGGTAGATAGGTAGACAAAGGCTAGAGATGAAACATAGAAACATAGAAAAATAGAAATTAGGTGCAGGAGTAGGCCATTTGGCCCTTCGAGCCTGCACCGCCATTCAATATGATCATGGCTGATCATCCAACTCCGTATCCCGTACCTGCCTTCTCTCCATACCCTCTGATCCCCTTAGCCACAAGGGCCACATCTAACTCCCTCTTAAATATAGCCAATGAACTGGCCTCAACTACCCTCTGTGGCAGAGAGTTCCAGAGACCCACCACTCTCTGTGTGAAAAAAGTCCTTCTCATCTCGGTCCTAAAGGATTTCCCCCTTATCCTTAAGCTGTGACCCCTTGTCCTGGACCTCCCCAACATCGGGAACAATCTTCCTGCATCTAGCCTGTCCAACCCCTTAAGAATTTTGTAAGTTTCTATAAGATCCCCTCTCAATCTCCTAAATTCTAGAGAGTATAAACCAAGTCTATGCAGTCTTTGTTCATAAGACAGTCCTGACATCCCAGGAATCAGTCTGGTGAACCTTCTCTGCACTCCCTCTATGGCAATAATGTCCTTCCTCAGATTTGGAGACCAGAACTGTATGCAATACTCCAGGTGTGGTCTCACCAAGACCCTATACAACTGAAGTAGAACCTCCCTGCTCCTATACTCAAATCCTTTTGCTCTGAAAGCCGACATACCATTCGCTTTCTTCACTGCCTGCTGCACCTGCATGCCTACTTTCAATGACTGGTGCACCATGACACCCAGGTCACGCTGCATCTCCCCTTTTCCTAATCGGCCACCATTTAGATAATAGTCTGCTTTCCTGCTTTTGCCACCAAAGTGGATAACCTCACATTTATCCACATTATACTGCAATGAGGAGTGAAGAGGAGTGATATGTAAAGCCAAAGGGAGGATTGTAGGTGTGAAGGGACGAGGGGGGGGGGGAAGAAAGAGGGGCAGGATAGTGGAAGAAACAGGTGGGCACCAGAGTGTGGTGTTGGGGGTTGATGGGGGGGGGGGGGGGGGCAGGGAAGGGGGGGGGGGGGGGAGGGAGAGCTGTTACTTAAAGTTGGAAAATTCAAAACTCATACATTGAAAGTCAGGTATTTTCTGCTTTATCATCTTCAGGAGTTAGATTTGTTTTCCTCCAAATGTTTAGTCAATATTATTGATTTTTTTTTTTTTAACATCTCACTCTGTAATACGAAAGATCTGAACATCATCAGGAGGTAACGCGCACATTATTAGCTCCCGTGGCGAAATTGCGAAGATGAATTAATATGTAATAAACAGCTTGTAGATGTTTGTAATTTATTATCTTTCGGTAAATTATTACCCGCGCCAAGTTAAATTCCCAGCCCATTTTCTCATTGTCACAAATGTATTAAATAGTTGGCCGTTAATGGAGCTGGGGATGAGTGTGTTTCACTGTGCATTGTGTTGAGAATAGGGGTGGGACATTGTTGAATTGAGCGTTGGTTAATAATAACTGGGGATTGCAAACTTATAAGTGTAGGTTTTAGAAGCAAAAATCTCAGTTTTCGAGCACGTACAATTCGACTGCAGGACAAAGTTGTCCCTATTTTTTCGGTACAGTGCAAATTGTGTGGAGGCTGCCGAACCCAAATAGTCGTGTTTGATGCAAACAGGAGGTCGGTTCATGTTGATCTGCCGTGACGCCCATGATCAACCCCTGCGTTAATCCGAAAATAGACACACAATGCTGGAGTAACTCAGGGGGGCAGGCGGCATCTCTGGAGAGAAGCAATGGGAGACGTTTCTGGTCGAGACGGTGCTTCAGACCCTACATTGATCCTGCAGCCAAGCTTCCTAGCTGCTGCACTCTGCGACACATTGCACTCACTCACACACTCCACTCACCGCCCTGCACGACTACCCTGCGACCCTTTGACAGCCTGCAGCACCTTAGCTTGCTACACTCTTCTAAACTCGGGAGTCGAGTGGGCAGCACGGCGAAACGATGGAAGGTTGCTGCCCCACAGCACCAGAGATGCCAGGGTTCAATCCTGACCACGGGTGCTGCCTGTACGGAGTTTGTATGCTCTCCCTGTGACAGTGTGGGTTTTTTCCCAGGTGCTCCGGTTTCCCAAACCATACTGGTGAAATGGGGCTGAACTGGCAGGAATCTGGAGTTGGGATGGTGTGAGGAGTGCGGGATTAGTTCAGTGATGTCTTTCCACAGACTGGACTGGACAGCACGCAACAAAAGCTTTTCACTGCACCTCGGTACACGTGACAATAAACTAAACTGAAGCTGACGGTCCAGGGAATATTTTCAAGGAGCAGTAGAATGGTTTGGGAAGAGTGTTCAGGAGACGGAGGGCAAGAAGGCTGTGGGGATGGTTACGGAATGAAACAAATCCAGTTTACAAGAGGTTGGAGCTACCAGGAGCCAATTATATTTGTACCGGAATTAGCATAATTGTGTGAATAAATAAAAAAATTGAGAAATTAATTCCCGCTGAGTTACGCCAGCATTTTGTGTCTACCTATGATTTAAACCAGTATCTGCAGTTCTTTCCTACACAGGATATATACATAGAGAGAGGGAGAGGGAGAGGGAGAGAGACAGGGAGAGAGAGAGACAGAGAGACAGAGAGAGAGATTAAATAAACTACCATTACCAGTTCATTAGCCTACACTCAGGTTTACTCTGCTGTTTCCTTTTGTTGAGCCAATACTCCACGTCTGGGTGGCATTTATTGAATAGAGAAGGCAGGGAACAGACACGGCTGAGTAAATGGAATAATTTTGAAAACCAGTCAAGCATGTGCAAACGTCAAACATTGTAACGCTCAGAAATCCCCCTGACCGAGAGGGGCTTCTCCTCTTGGAGCTGCAGTCAGTGTTCAGGCATTTGATTGTACGCTGGAAAGAGAGTCCATCCGTCCACCTCTTGCAGGCAAATTCCAGACGCAATCCCACGTAAATTTTAAATCCGTGGAGTGTAAATGCTTTGGGTTTTTTTTTTATGAAGGGGCCAAGATATTTTTTACCGCGTTGACTCGGATGTGTCTGGAAAGCCAGAACGTTTGACCTTGCACAACACGTTCTTACACAAGAGCAGGCTGCTCGCACTTAAAGCCCTGTCCCACTGTACGAGTTCATTCAAAGAGTTCTCCCGAGCTTCCCCTGATTCGAACTCGAAGATTTACGGTAATGGCCGCTCGCAGGTACTCGGGGCTCTCGTGGACATTTATCAACATGTTGAAAAATCTTCACAAGTCTTCCCGAGCTTACCGCGTTTCCCGAGTACCTGCCGTTAGCGTTACGAGCCGCTAAGAGACGTCCCCGAGCTCCGACGTACCCGCTACGTTCATTCTACGTGCTTACCACGAGTTTGATTTATTTTTTAAATCGGGAGAGCTCTTGAATGAACTCGTACAGTGGGACAGGGCTTTTACAATATTACTGCAGGGGAGAAGGGCAGGGATATTAACATTATTAAATATGCGACACTATTTCCCAACGTGTCCCCCTGTGGAAAGCTCCGAGAAGTGCTGGTTTCCTAATCCAGCGCAGACACAGCTGAGGTGATCCCTTTGTGGCCTTCCCTCGATACCTAACATTTTCAGAGGTATGCTAATGCAATTCCACAGGCAGAAAAATAATGATAACTTCTATCCTGGTGGATTATGCCGCCGTATATCTCTGCTGAACGTCGCATAAAGTGAGCGTTTAAGAGTGCAATTGTTCAGCGGAGCCATTAGCATCCTTCACCTATGAGCCAGCGGTAGTATCACGCGAGGCGTTCCTGGCACGATGTTAAAGTGGAATGTTGGGTCAACTGAGGGGTGGTGGGGGTATGGAACGAACTGCCGGAGGAGGTCGCTCAGGCGAGTACTCTGGCAATGTTTAAGAAGCATTTGGACAGGTACATGGACAGGACAGGTTCCGTGGGATATGGGCCAAATGCAGGCAGGTCAGGCTCGTGTAGCTGGGACATGATGGTTGGTTTGGGTGAGTTGGGCCGAAGGGACTGTTTCCACACTGTATCATTCTATAACCAAGGGCCGGGAAGCAAAGATCTTGAGGACTGACCTGAGAAGGAGCCTATCTATTACCTCCCTGGATGATTGCTAACCCACTGAGTTCCTCCAGCACTTTGTATTTTGCTCACGGTTCCAGCATCTGCTGTTTCTTGTGACTCCTTAGAGCAACCAAATTGGTAACGTTTTTTACCTCTAAAAGTTTGCACTGGTTTGGAACTCTCTTTCGTGATTGACAACTGATGTCGGGTCAATGTTCATTTTAACTGTGAGGATGATAGATATTTCATAAGCAAAGATCTTTAAGAAGTCAAAGATCGTCCATGATCAAGATCACATGTTCAAGATTATTATCTAAATGGTGTCAAGTTGGGAAGAGGGGAAGTAGAATGGGATCTGGCTGTCCTTGTTCATCAGTCTATGAAAGTAAGCATGCAGGTACAGCAGGCAGTGAAGAAAGCAAACAGCATGTTGGCCTTTATAACAAGAGGAGTTGAGTATAGGAGCAAAGAGGTCCTTCTGCAGTTGTACAGAACCCTAGTGAGACCACACCTGGAGTATTGTGTGCTGTTTTGGTCCCCTAATTTGAGGAAGGACATTCTTGCTATTGAGGGAGTGCAGCGTAGGTTTACAAGGTTAATTCCCGGGATGGCGGGACTGTCATATGCTGAGAGTATGGAACAGCTGGGCTGGTACACTCTCGAGTTTAGAAGGATGAGAGGGGATCTTATTGAAACTATGGAACAGCTGGGCTGGTACACTCTCGAGTTTAGAAGGATGAGAGGGGATCTTATTGAAACAAGAATGTTAAGGGTTTGGACACACTAGAGGCAGGAAACATGTTTCCACTGTTGGGGGAGTCCAGAACCAGGGGCCACTGTTTAATAGTAAGGGGTAAGCCATTTAGAACGGAGACGAGGAAACATTTTTTCTCACAGAGTTGTGAGTCTGTGGAATTCTCTGCCTCAGAGGGCAGTGGAGGCCAGTTCTCTGGATACTATCAAGAGAGAGCTAGATAGGGTTCTTAAAGATAACGGAGTCAGGGGATATGGGGAGAAGGCAGGAACGGGGTACTGATTGGGGATGATCAGCCATGATCACATTAAATGGCGGTGCTGGCTCGAAGGGACGAATGGCCTACTCCTGCACCTATTGTCTGTTGTCTATTGTCTATTATTCCATGGAAAGTTACAGTTGTAATTGATGACAGGGTGATGGTGTGGGTGGCACAGAGGTACAGTTGGTAGTGCTGCTGCCTCACAGTGCCAGAGATCTGGGTTCGATTCTGACCTCAGGTATATATAGTTTCTTTATTGTCGTTGTAACATGAACCATGTACAACAAAATTAAAAAATGTCAACCAGTCAGTGCACCATTCAACCATAAAAGCTAACGATACATACAAGGTAAAATATTTAAAAAGATAAACAACTAAAATAAATATGAAATATGAAAATAGCCACGCATAAACACCCAACCCTACACCCTTCTGTCGATTTCACAGTGTACCAACCACAGTCCCTTAGTCCCCGTGTTCCTTGGCGGCTACATTTAGTGCCTTTATAGCAGTGGGGTAAAAACTGTTTTTAAGTCTTCTTATTGTGTGGAGTTTGAAAGTTCTCCCTGCGACTGAACAGCTTTCCTCTGAGCAATCTGGTTTTCTCCAATATCCCAAATATGTGCAGGTTCGTAAGTTCATTGGCCCCTGTAAATTGCCCTTAATGTGCTGGGAGAGGAAGGGAAAGTGAGATAACATAAAACTGGTATGAACGGGCGATCGATGGTCGGTGTGTACTCCATGGTGTATCCATGCTGAATCTCTAAACTAAGCCTTTTACCCCCTGTTTTTGTATTTGTGAGTATGACAGCAACTCACCAAGATCTCATCGGCAGCACCTCGCGAATCTTCACCCTCGATCTCCTCGAGAAACGAGGGCAGCAGAGTCACATAGCTTCCTCACCTGGAAATACATCACAGCTTGTTCGTTTACCAACTGGCTAGAAACCTGGATCTCCCCATCCAACTGCACTGTAATGGTAGCCTCAACACGTGGACTGCAGTTGTTCTAGAGGACATCTCACCTAAGTATGTTTAGTTTAGCGATACAGCGATACAGAAACAGGCCCTTCAGCCCATCGAGTCCATGCCTACCAGCGGTCCCACTATCCTGCGCGCAAGGGACAATTTACAATGTTTACAAGTTCATGGCTTTGCACGTGGTAGTCCCTTGTTCGCTGCTGAGGTAGTATTAGAGTTGTACGGTCGAATCAAGAACCTGATGGTTGGAGTTAAGCAGTTTAGTTCCTTTACTTTAGGGATACAGTACAGCAACAGGCCCTTCGGCCCACCGAATCCACACCAACCAGCGACCCCGCACACTTATGCTATCCTACACGCATCATGGACAACTTACAATTTTTACCGAAGCCAATTAACCTCCAAACCTGTACGCCTTTGCAATGCGGGAGGAAACCGGAGCGCCCGGAGAAAACCCACGTGGTCACGGGGGAGAACGTACAAACTCAGTACAGACAGCACCCGCAGTCAGGATCGAACCCGGGTCTCTGGCGCTGCAAGGCAGCAACTCTGCCGCAACTCTACCGGTGGGTCACCACGGTGATGTGACTTGGTCAGAATAGAATGTAAACACCAAAGAACCTATAGACCAAGATAGACCACTCCTGCTAAATGCAATGGGCTGACGTGTAGTACGCAATGGAGCGGAACGTGGGGCTTTTTTTCATCCATTTCGGTAACCCGACCCGACCCAACTCGCAGTGTAATCAACGTTGCGGGGGAACAGTTTGTGTTAATAAATTAAAATTCTGAAAATGAGGAGAAGATTTTTACCAAATAACTTTTATTTTTACGAGGATGTCTCCGTAACCGGCTTCCGTCTCTGCACTAGTTATCTTTGCTCCGCTGTGGGATCTTTGGTGCGGAGACGGATGCCGGTTACGGAAATGGGGCCGAAAAAACTACCCGTGAATCTGCCCATGACCGTACTACGTCTTTTTCGTCGAGTGATCCATTTTGCTCGCTATAGGACCTTTGGGTATGAGAGCTGATGAAGCAAAGGAGCATGGGTGAAGTTGAAATGCAGATCAGTCAGGATTTACATGACAATAGAATTATGCTCGAGGGCTGCTGGTCTCCTCCCATGTTCCTAAGCTTATTGAGGCCAGATTGGTCACTGAAATACAGATAGGGGGCATTGCCAACTTGTCTGCCACATTAGAAAAAATATAATAGTTATGTGTTTTTGTCAATGTTAAACCAGGCAAACAGTTCCGACTGCAGACAGGTGCAATGAAAATACCTTGTCTTGTCACATGTGACAACAAAATATTCCATTCCAAATGGGGGGGTAAATCCGGAAATAGGAAAGTTCGTGACTTGCCTCATCCTGCACCTCCGATGAGTAAAGTGAGTTGTTGACTAATTGAGACAGTCTGTGACTGAATGAGGGGAGGTTTTGGCGTTTCCAGCCCGGCGATGATTGACACGGCCAGCCGCTGCTAATTGGAAGTTTCTTCCAGCCACTTAAATGCCTTAAGGACGGTAAGCCTCCACCGACTGCTGTGAATGCAGTTCAGCGCAGTCTCTCAGGATTAGAGTGTGGGGGGGGGGGGAATGTAGAAAACTGCCTGATCTCGGTGCCGTGGCTGGTGTGAGAAACTTGTGATCTCTCTCTATTTTTATACCTGACAACCACAGCTATCAGGAATGTCAAACATAATTTGATAAGACTACTATGCATTCACCCCGCCGCAGAATAATTGGTCAGGGGTAGTCTACAAAGTATTGAAAGGATCCCTTTCTTTCTCAGAGGATAATGGAGGATTTTGGAATTGAGTTGTTGGATAATTAGCACAAATTGCCAATGATTGGGACAGTCCGCCGCAGATTTTATTCTGATCCATGAAGATGTGAAGTGCCCGTCTAACTGCATAGCATTCCGGACGATTTAGCGGGGCAAGGGTATCAATAGGCACACAAATCAAGATTTTCTGCTTCTCTACTCTTCTATAATGGCGAATGTAGATTTGCCACTGATCATGTATATTAAGCGCCTCTTGCTGCATTGAAGCACCCACCAGGTCCCAGAAATTCCTTTCCCACATTCTGCACTTTGAATTTACGTATGCAGCTGTAAACTCAAAAAGCAGCTCGCGTGAAGTCTCTTTGTGTGCAGGCAGTTTTAGGAATGGAAGACTCAATTAAAAAAATATATTGCTGTAAACATATATGCACGCTCAAGCTTATGTAGTTAATAGTACTAATAATACATTTTATTTATGGGCGCCTTTCAGGACTCTCACGGACACCTTATAATTAAACAAGCATGAAACAAAAGCAACATATACAGCAGCAATGCACAATTCGGAGAGTTGTGTAGTTAATGTTACGTGTTCTTGTTGGTTTTGCACAAGTATATGGATTTACATGTCTGAGGAAGGGTTCCTACCCGAAATGTCACCTATTCTTTATCTCCTGAGATGCTGCCTGACCCATTGTGTTTCTGCAGCATTTTGTGCCTATCTTCGGTACTGATCAACATCTGCAGTTCCTTCCTATGCATGGATTTAAGGTTTAGGGGGATATGGGCCAAGGACGGGCAGGTGGGGTTAATATGGATGCGGCATTATTGTCGGTGTGTGCAAGTTGCGCCGAAGGGCCTATTTATGTGCTGTATGAGTCTATGACTAAATGGCTATGTATGACTAGGGTTATTTTGAAATTACCTGAAGCATTATTGAGTAACTGGAGTATAATAGGTAAGATGGATATCATTTTGTTTTATTTATTTTAAGTTGATGGATATCATGTCAAACTGAAGATAGACACAAAAAGCTGGAAGAACTCGGCGGGGCAGGCAGCTTCCCTGGAGAGAAGGAATGGGTGAAGTTTCAGGTCGAGACCCTTCTCCAGACCCAAAACGTCATTCATTCCTTCTCTCCAGAGATGCTGCCTGCCCCGCTGAGTTACTCCAGCTTTTTGTGACTATCTTCGGTTTAAACCAGCATCTGCTGTTCCTTCCTACACAACATGCCAAGTTTATTGTCTGAATGGTGGCCGATTAGGAAAAGGGGAGATGCAACGAGACCTGGGTGTCATGGTACACCAGTCATTGAAAGTAGGCATGCAGGTGCAGCAGGCAGTGAAGAAAGCGGATGGTATGTTAGCATTCATAGCAAAAGGATTTGAGTACAAGAGCAGGGAGGTTCTACTGCAGTTGTACAGGGTCTTGGTGAGACCACACCTGGAGTATTATGTACAGTTTTGGTCTCCAAATCTGAGGAAAGGCATTCTTGCCATAGAGGGAGTACAGAGCAGGTTCACCAGACTGATTTCTGGGATGTCAGGACTTTCATTTGAAGAAAGACTGGATAGACTTGGCTTGTACTCGCTAGAATTTAGAAGATTGAGGAGGGATCTTATAGAAACTCACAAAATTCTTAAGGGGTTGGACAGGCTAGATGCAGGAAGATTGTTCCCGATGTTGGGGAAATCCAGGACAAGGCATCACAGTTTAAGGATAAGGGGGAAATCTTTTAGGACTGAGATGAGAAAAACATTTTTCACACAGAGAATGATGAATCTCTGGAATTCTCTGCCACAGAAGATAGTTGAGGCTAGTTCATTGGCTATATTTAAGAGGGAGTTAGATGTGGCCCTTGTGGCTAAAGGGATCAGGGGGTATGGAGAGAAGGCAGGTACAGGATACTGAGTTGGATGATCAGCCATGATCATATTGAATGGCGGTGCTACTCAAAGGGCCGAATGGTCTACTCCTGCACCTATTTTCTATGTTTCTATGTTTCTATTGTACGTGAAGTATAGCACAATATTTATAGGGGCCTGACCCACTTGGGCAACCTAATCCGCGAGTTCTGGCGAGTTTGCCCTTGACTCATTCTCGCAGCATGGTCGACAGGAGGTCCTAGGAGGTCTTCGAAACTCTCCTTCATGCTCGAGAGTGGTCTCCGCGTACTCGAGGCCTCAGCTAGGTAGTGGCGTTTTTTTTTATATATTAAAAAATGCCCGCGAGTAAAAAAAGGTCGCCATGGAAAAAATCGATACTTTTTTACTCGTAGGTTTAGTCGTAGTAGGTTGTAGTAGGTCGGCATGTTAGTCGTAGGTAATCGAGGGTAGTCGAAGGTAGTCGTAGATAGTTATCATCATAGTCGAAGGGAGGTCGAAGAGAGGTCGAAGGAGATCGTCTTCATTCTCCACTATTCGGTGTCCAATTTTCCCGAAGTTAGTCGTAGCTAGTCGAAGCTGGTCTTCAACATAGTCGAAGGAGGTCTTCAACATATTTTTTCAAACTCTTTTACACTCGCCAATTAGGTCGCCCAAGTGGGACGGCCCCTTTACTTGCAGCAAAAACTAAACGCACATTCGACTATGATGAAGACCACTAATTGAAGCAGATCTAGGTCATTTCTGAAACAAGAGATGATTTTACACCATAGCTAACATCTGGAAACACTATTACAGTGGATGCAAGTGATATACCGAACGGTATTCATTGAGACAGGTCACCATTCTCTTCTTGGTACAATAGGTGCCCTTTTGAAGCATGTGGAAGCCTTACACCACAAAAGAGAAAGGTTGAAGATGTGTAGGAAGGAACTGCAGATGCTGGTTTCAACTGAAGACAGGCACAAAAAATCTGGAGTATCTCAGCGGGTCAGACAGCATCTCCGGAGAAAAGGAATAGTTGATGTTTCGGGTCGAGATCCTTCGTCAGACGGAGAGATATAGACGGTGATGTAGAGAGATTTGGAACACATGAATGTAAGCTATGCAACAAAGTAACGATAATAAAAGAAACCGGCCATTGTTAGATGTAGGCTAGGTGGAAATGAGTTACAGACAATGAGACTCAACTTGGGCGAGAAAGGGATGGAGAGAGAGGATGCCAGGGTTACTTGAAACTCGAGTTGAAGAGTTTTTGAATACTCCAGTCAGTTGGTCCATACATGACTTTAGCACTTGGCTAGGTACGCCATCTGGGTTGGACAATTGGTCTGGATTCACCTCAGTCATAGAGTCACGGAGGCATATAGCATGGCAACAGGTTTTTGCTTCTACTTCCCTATACCGACCAACATCGATACTTTTTTGCATATCTTTCATTCATTGTTCTTTATCTCTCCACATCACTGTCTATATCTCTCGTTTCCCTGATCCCTGACCAGTCTGAAGAAGGGTCTCGACCCGAAACGTCCCCTATCTCCTTCGCTCCTCAGATGCTGCTGCACCCGCTGAGTTTCTCCAGCTTTTTGTGTAACCCCCATGCCCCATTTACACACGTCCCACCTGCCTGCTTTTTTCCCATATCCCTCTAAACATGTCCTATCCATGCATCTGTCTAAATGTTTCTTAAACCTTCTTCATGGATAGGACAGGTGTGGAGGGATATGGACCAAATGCGGGCAGGTGGGACTAGTGTAGCTGGGACATGTTGGGACTGAGATGGCAGGGTCACCAGCATGGCTAACTGTCCCATATTAGCCGGGACATCCCATATATTGGGCTAAATTGGTTTGTCCCATATTGGAGCATCCTTGTCCCGTATTTGATTGCGACCACTCGGGTCGAGGGGACTGTCAGGTCGGAGCTCCGCGTCCAGCCCCGCCTCACCCGTCCCGATGTAGAGCAGCCCGTGCAGTGCAGCAGCAGTGCCTTGCCCTTGGCCCCATCGGTCGGCAGCCCGGACAGCTGTCCGACCTTCGGACCTTCGCTTACCACCGACACCACCACCCCTCCTTCTCATGGCCGATCATTGGATGGGGTGCGGCCCGGGCCACAACCCCTCAGCTGGCCCGCCGGCTGGGCTTTGTGTGCAGTCCAGCACCCGGGCCAACTCATCATTCACCCAGCCATTCCCGAGGCGGTCAACGAATTGCCGTCTGGAATTTGTCCCTAATATTTTGACCTTTTGTCCCTTATTTGGTAGTGAGAAAGTTGGCAATCCTAGTCACCAGGGGCAGTGGGCACCTCTGTAGTTGTGTTGTTGTTCTCCTACTCGTAGCGTGCATAAATGGTGATGCATCATGGCCACTGTGGCCTTGTAGGAGGTTTAATTTAGTTTCGAGATACAGCGTGGAAGCAGACCCTTCGCCCCACCGTGTCAACCAACCAGCGATCCCCGTACACTAACACTATCCTACACACACTAGGGACAATTTACACTTACTACCAAGCCAATTAACCTACAAACCTGTACGTCTTTGGAGTGTGTGTGGGAACCGGAGCACCCGCAGAAAACCTACGCAGGTCACGTACAAACTCCATACAGACAGCACCCATAGTCAGGTTCGAACCCGGGTCTCTGGCGCTGTGAGGCAGCAAATCATCCGCTGCTCCACCGTGCCACCCAAGTGAGAGCGTGCAGTCCCTGCTAGAGTTGTCGGGCATCGTAAAGAGATGAGGGTTTCCTGATTCCACAGTTCTTTATTCCGTTTCACTTTCCAGTCTGTTATCTGCTTTGGACTGAAGGCTTCGACCTGCCTCCCTCATCTGCAATGCAATCCTCCCGGCCTCCGTAATCTGCAAACTAATCATCCATCATTTTGCAGAATTGCCACTGGCAACACATGTGATTTTAGCAGCGCAGGTTGTGAGCCCTGGGGGTGATTGTGCTGACCTCCAGTGGCAGAGGGGTCAGCTCCATCAAACGGCAGAGACAGGTTCAGGAGGGGCAGTTTCTACGGAGCTGGTGGTTTAGAAATCTGTCCACAGTAGAAGTGGAATCAGCATAACAGGAAACCTTTCCATTGTGCTGCGGATGCCAGTGGAGGCAATTCAGCTGCTGAAATGGGGTGTTAAACTGACCCAGCCTGTTTGTGCTTATCTGTGTAGCAACAATGAACTACAGATGCTGGATTACCAAGGAAAGACACTAAGTACTGGAGTAACTCAACGGGTCAGGCAGCATCTTTGGAGATAAAGTGTGCCTAATGTTTTGGGTCGAGACCCCTCGTCACATACTCTTTTTTGCCAGAGATTCTGCCTAACCCCTAACCCCCCCCCCCCTGAGTTACTCCACTACTTTGTGTCTATCTTTGGTATTCACCAGCATCTGCAGTTCTTTGTTTTGTATGGCAGAACATGGTTAGGTGATGATTCGAGTCTGAAGAAGGGTCCTAACCTGAAACGTCGCCTAACCAAGTTCTCCAGAGATGTTGCCTGACCCGCTGAGTTACTCCAGCATTTTGTGTCTATCTATGCTTCTCTTTAATAACCCAATGAAGTTAAAGAGTCCATACCTTAACATACATTGCATTAAATTACCTGGGTCCTGGGCCTCCTCCACGGCCAGAGTGAGCAACACCGCAAGTTGGAGGAACACCACCTCATATTCTGCTTGGGGAGTCTGCATCCTCTGGGCTTAAACATTGAATTTTCTCAATTCTGTTAACCCTTGCTGTCTCCACCCCTTCCCACCTCTCCCTCAGCCCTCGGGCCCTGGCATTCCTTCTCTCTCTATCTCTCCCCCACCCAAGTCGCACTAGCTTCTCATTTTCACACTACAAACAGCTTACAATGGCCTGTTTCCTTTATCATCAATACTTTTTTGCATATCTTTCATTCATTGTTCTTTATCTCTCCACATCACCATCTATATCTCTCGTTTCCCTGATCCCTGACCAGTCTGAAGAAGGGTCTCGACCCGAAACGTCGCCTATCTCCTTCGCTCCTTAGATGCTGCTGCACCCGCTGAGTTTCTCCAGCCTTTTGTGTAACCCTTGCATTAAATTACATTTTGTTGACAAGTTCATACATGATAGGAGCAGAATTAGGTCATGTCTACTCCGCCAATCAATCATGGGTGATCTATCTCTCCCTCCAAACCCCATTCTCCTGCCTTCTCCCCATAACCTCTGACACCCGTACTAATCAAGAACCTATCTATCTCTGCCTCCACAGCTTTCTATGGCAAATAATTCCACAGATTCACCACCGCGCTGCCTTATATTAATATGCATGCAGTATTAATGCATATTTTAACCCATTTTTCTACTTGGTCAGAAAGTGTTGAATGTTTTAAGCATCGACCAAATATTATCTGGGCTCAAGGAGCTAAGCTCTTTGTTGGTTATTGTATTGACTAGAATGTGATGCCCTCATTAATGATTAAGCAATGCAAATATATTTAACCTACGGAGTGAACAAATTAGCCTCATGATAGCCATGACGGGCATTCAAGGCCTAAGAGGAAAATGTTAAATCAAACGTTGATACAAACAGAAGTACAGAAATGGGTTTCAATATCGTTTAATGGGGGTGGCACGGTGGAGCAGCGGTAGACTTGCTGCCTTACAGCGCCGGAGACCTGGGTTCGATCCTGACTATGGGTGCTGTCTGTACGGAGTTTGTGCGTGCTCCCTGTGACCTGCACGGGTTTTTGTTCGAGATCTTCGGTTTCCTCCCGCACTCCAAAGACGTACGGGTTGGTAGGTTAATTGGCTCGGTATAAATGTAAGTTGTCCCTAATGTGTGCAGGATAGTGTTAATGTGCGGGGGTCGCTGATCAGTGCGGATTCGGTGGGCCAAAGGGCTGTATTTCTAAACTAAACCGGAATGCAATGTATCACTTTGGGGAAAAGGATGGTGAAAGTATATGACAAATGTAAGTAAATGCAGATGTTTGCCACGAAAATTGTTGGATATAAAATATGTGAGATTTCTTTAGAAATGTCTTTTTAACTGGTACAACAAAACTGCAGCACAGTGGTGCAGTGTTAGTGTAGCTGCCATACAGTACCAGAGACCCGTTTTTGATCCTCTCTACGGGTGCTGTCTGCACGGAGTTAGCACATTCTCCCTGTGACCGCGTGGGTTTTCTCCGGGTGCTCTGGTTTCCTGCGACATGCAGGCTTGTAGTTGCTGGCTCAAAGGGACGAATGGCATACACCTGCGCCTATTGTCTGTTGTCTATTGTCTATTGTAGGTTAATTGGCTTCTGTAAATTGCCCCTAGTGTGTAGGATGGTGCTAGGGTTCACGTTGATCGCTGGTCGGCGGGGGCTAGGTGTGTTTCCATGCTGTATCTCTAAATTAAACTAAACAAAACTAAACCCAGTGAGTGTTTATATGTAAGAGACTCTAATAATGCAGCAAATATAAAAGAAAGAGGGAATGCTTTCTGTATGCCAAGCAAGGCAGGATGTTAATGTGAGCACAGTCACAGTTATCTCTGTTAGAGTGGCTGCACAATAGCAAATATATTTGCTGGCTTGTGCTTCCAATCAGAAAGAATGGAAAGCTGTTCCTGGAATGCGCTGAAACTGTCCAAGTCACATCCTGTTTCAAGTCGGGTCATTTAGTACGGGTGACATTGTAAGACAATTAGAATGCGAGTTTATTCAGAATGAAGAGCCTGTGAAATTGCTGTGAAAACACTGCTTTGTGAGCTTACCCCTGTAGCAATCTATTAAGCAGTCAGAAACAGACCGTTAATCAGTTTCAGTGCGCCGGAAAGTGAATTCATTTGCCGATGCTTAGCCAGATTTCAGCCAGAATCGCCGGCCCTACCCTGTGTTGGTGTATTTTACCAGTTGCAGAACTGCAACAGAAGGCATGACAGAACTGTGTAGGAATAAACGACTGGTTTACACCGAAGATAGACGCGAAAAAGCTGGCAGCATCTCTGGAGAAAAGGAATGGGTGACGTTTCGGGTCAGTCTGAAGAAGGGTTTCGACCCGAGCCGTCGCCTATTCCTTTTCTCCAGAGATGCTGCCTGACCCGCTGCGTGACTCCAGCTTTTTGTGCCTATGACAGATCTGTTCTCTGCTATCAGGCTTCTGAACGGTCCTTCCATAAGCGAGGGCACTGTCCGATTCATCTCTACTCTATAGTGGGCATTGGACTTTGTCAATGGAACTGATGCGCTACAATGTTCAGAGCTGCATGGAAAAAATAGTAACCGATACTTGGATATCATCCCATGTAGTACCCTGTTAAATAATTCTGGATATCGAAGACTTCTCTCAATTTTAGCTGAAGACCTGGGGCTAATAAAATGTTAATTAAAGTTTTGAATCTGAGGTTCGAAGAAGCATTCCTGTCACAACAACATTGTCGCCTGTCTGCTGCATGCACATTGTTGACAGCTCTTGGAAATAAAGTGAAGCAATGAGCCATGGCTAATAGCCGTATTTGTCCATTAAAGAAAATGATTCCCCTAAAAGCACCAAAGCCTTTCCGATGAGTTCTCAATATTCAACTGCATATGCATCAAATGCAGTTGAATAAAATGATACCGTTTTCTGAACAAGTACTTCAAATCTTTATTGCTGGTGTAAATATCCAAATAAGTTGGGGGTACTGGCTTACTTCTTCCCCAGCCAACAATGGGCCATTGTGGGCTCCTCCCTTCCTTGGTCACCTGTTGCTGGCCCTGCTTTGTTCTGGCCTTTTCCAGTTCCGTCCATTCTACTTTCAATTTGAGGCAACCAAAAATGTCACCCATCCTTTTTCTCCAGAGATGCCGACTGACCCGCTGAATTAACTTGGGCGTCATTTGCACGTCACGCAGATGGTGCGCGAACATTTTGTACATCCCAAAATCCTGGCGCGCCGCTGCCTATGTCAACACGGACGATGCGCGCGTAATGGGCACCATGCGCGCATCACGTGCGTGTCATGAGTCGTGATACGTAAATGATGTCCCGTAAATTACGCACAAATGAAGCCCAAGTGGGACAGGCCCTTTACTTTAGGACTTGGTGTCTAAGCTACGGTAGTTTAGCTTAGTTAGTTTCATTCAGTTTATTGTCACGTGCACTGAGATCCAGTGAAAAGCTTTTGTTGCATGCCAACCAGTCAGTTGAAAGACATTACCTGTGATTACAATCAAGCCATTCACAGTGCACAGATACATGATAAGGGAATAAGGTTTTGTGCGAGATAAAGCCAGTAATGTCCAATCAAACATTGTCCAAGGGTGTCGGAGAGGTTTGAGAGGTGCCTGGTTTATCTCCACCCCACTGAGGACGTTGGACTTTGTACAATACTGGGAACTATGCCCTGTCTGTCCCACCAGTATTGGTGTCTGCAGGTCTTGCATTGACTTATCTCTCTACCTTCGAACCCTCTGAAGTGGAATGGATATGAGTGAAACTCAACTTACATGGCCAGTCTAAGAAGGGCGGTCACAGTGGCGCAGTGGTAGAGTTGCGGCCTTACAGCGAATGCAGCCCGGAGACCCGGGTTCCATCCCGATTACAGGTGCTGCCTGTACGGAGTTTGTACGCTCTCCCCGTGACCTGCACTGGTTTTCTCCGGGATATACCAGACTGATTCCTGGGATGTCAGGACTGTCTTATGAACAAAGACTCGGTTTACACTCTCTAGAATTTAGGAGATTGAGAGGGGATCTTATAGAAACTTACAAAATTCTTAAAGGGTTGGACAGGCTCAATGCAGGAAGATTGTTCCCGATGTTGGGGAGGTCCAGGACAAGGGGTCATAGCTTAAGGATAAGGGGGAAATCCTTTTGGACCGAGATGAGAAGGACTTTTTTCACACAGAGAGTGGTGGGTCTCTGGAACTCTCTGCCACAGAGGGTAGTTGAGGCCAGTTCATTGGCTATATTTAAGAGGGAGTTAGATGTGGCCCTTGTGGCTAAGGGGATCAGAGGGTATGGAGAGAAGGCAGGTACGGGATACTGAGTTGGATGATCAGCCAAGATCATATTGAATGGTGGTGCAGGCTCGAAGGGCAGAATGGCCTACTCCTGCACCTAATTTCTATGTTTCTATGTTTCTATGTATCTATTCTGTTTTCTTCCACACTCCAAAGACGTACAGGTTAATTGGCTTGGTAAATGTAAAAATCGTCCCTCGTGGGTGTAGTGTTAATGTGCGGGGATCGCTGGTCGGCGCGGACCCCGAAGGGCCTGTTTCCGCGCTGTATTTCTAAACTAAACTAAACTAAAGTTCAGGACTTACCTGGACTTTGTACCTTGTCTGCACATCTGGATGCTCGCAGCGACGGCTGCGGAGGGTTGAGGTCCAGACCAGGGGGGAAAATGGAGGAGGACGGGCCAATATTGGTGCCTTCCACCACAGTGATGAATGCTGTGGTGGATGTTTGTGTAAACATTTTTTGTGTGTTCTTTATCATTGTACCGCTGCTGGCAAATTCATTTCACTTGCACTTTATGTGCAACGTGACGAATAAAACTGATTGTGTTGAACTAAACTAAACTAAACTAAGTGGAGGAACAGGATTCAACAGTGTTGAAGTTCCAACATGGACATACACGTTTTAGGATTGGCATCTCAGTTGTGCATCTTATGCATGGAGAAACACATTACGATTTGCCATTGTCCTCGAGACATCATACAGAAAGGCGTTACACTGCAGAACAAAAGTTCCAACCGTGCATCTTTGAACGGAACGTTCTTCCCAGCCATTATTTTGCTGAGGGGCAGATAAATCGCTGGGGGCCTGAATTGATGTAATCCTGCTCCCATTCCTAATGTTCTTGTGTCTTTTTGCCCAAACATTTGACTCATTACCACATTTTAATGAGTTTACAATCTCACCAATGGTTGTTGCTCTGAATGTGAAGGCAATTATTACGCCCGGAATAAATCAAGTGTTAACCTGCACTAATAGATGGAGCGGGTATGTATGTAGTAGCGTTGATTAAATAAGAAAAGAAACTAAATTAGGCCAATCTTAATTAGGACTCTTTCTGCTAATCCCAGAAGACTAGATGAATCTTGAAAAAAGTCATTAAACTTCTTACCTCTTATTTGCCTGGTCTTCAAGCCTCACGTTTCTTGAAATAGTGAAATTGTGGTTGAGCTAAATTCACAAATCAGATGCCTAAATTATCTAATGGAAACCCTTCATTCTAATGACTGGACATCTGGCCACCTCCAACGTGACCCCTCCACTCGCCACATCTTCCCATCCCCCCCCCCCCCCCCCCCCCCCGTCTGCCTTCCGCAAAGACCTCTCCCTCCGCAACTCCCTTGTCAATTCTTCCCTTCCCTCCCGCTCCACCCCTTCCCCGGGCACTTTCCCTTGCAACCGCAAGAGATGCTACACTTGTCCCTTCACCTCCCCTCTCCACTCCTTTCAGGGACCCAAGCAGTCCTTCCAGGTCCGACAGAGGTTCACCTGCACCCCCTCCCACCTCATCTACTGCATCCGTTGCTCCAGATGCCAGCTGATCTATATCGGTGAGACCAAGCGGAGGCTTGGCGATCGTTTCGCCGAACACCTCCGCTCGGTCCGCAATAACCAACCCGACCTCCCGGTGGCTCAGCAATTCAACTCCCCCTCCCATTCCATATCCGACCTCTCGGTCCTGGGCCTCCTCCACGGCCAGAGTGAGCAACACCGCAAGTTGGAGGAACAGCACCTCATATTCCGCTTGGGGAGTCTGCATCCTCTGGGCTTAAACATTGAATTTTCTCAATTCTGTTAACCCTGGCTGCCTCCTCCCCTTCCCACCTCTCCCTCAGCCCTCGGGCCCTGGCATTCCCTCTCTCTCTATCTCTCCCCCACCCAAGTCGCACTAGCTTCTCATTTTCACACTACAAACAGCTTACAATGGCCTGTTTCCTTTATCATCGATACTTTTTTGCATATCTTTCATTCATTGTTCTTTATCTCTCCACATCACCGTCTATATCTCTCGTTTCCCTGACCCCTAACCAGTCTGAAGAAGGGTCTCGACCCGAAACGTCGCCTATCTCCTTCGCTCCTTAGATGCTGCTGCACCCGCTGAGTTTCTCCAGCCTTTTGTGTACCCTTCATTCTAATGACTGGACATCTGGTCCGGAGACGGTGGCTTGAAAAATCAGCCAGCTGGGCGGTCACGGTGGCGCAGCGGTAGAGTTGCTGCCTTACAACGCCTACAGCGCCAGAGACCCGGGTTCGATCCCGACTGCGGGTGCTGTCTGTATGGAGTTTGTACGTTCTCTCTGAGACCTGCGTGCAATTTTCTTTGAGATCTTCGGCTTCCTCCCACACTCCAAAGACGTACAGGTTTGGAGGTTAATTGGTTTGGTATAAACCACTGAGGATGCGTCCCAGCTCATCTAGAAGATGTATATTTTTCACATTGAAGTCTGGCTCAGCCAGTGGCACCTAGGAATAGACTGGGTGACAACCAAGAATAGTTTGGTGACTACTGGAGAGACAGTTGACGGCACGGAAAGACGGTACCCGGGAAAGGCTGGGTTAGCACCCCAGTCTGTGTCTTTCGTGAGGAAGACACCCAACAAACCTACGGAAAGGCCTAATGAACCATCGTGGCCTAAACATCCATCAGGCGAGAATGAAATGCTCGGAGAAGGAGAAAGAGGTGCAGCGTACGCACAGGCCTTGAACCTGGTGAGACGCAGGAGGAGCCCGGCCGGGAGTCACCCCACAGAACCCAGTCCCTCCATGCACTAGAGTCTCCCAACCCCTGCAGAGTAGTTATTAAGATGGCTGATACGTGGGCGGTTGCTGCTGGGACGCAAGTCGGGGCCTGATCAACCCCGGCTGGGTCGCCTGGGCGAGGGTGTCTGATATTGTGAGACCCGAAACACACGATGGCCCCAGGTCACATCACTGAGGATGCGTCCCAGCGCATCTAGAAGATGTATATTTTTCACATGTAGATTGTCCCTAGTGTGTGTGTGTGTAGGATAGTGTTAGTGCAGGGATCATTGGTCAGCTGTATCTCTAAACTAAATTAAACTGAACTAAACTAAAAGGTACCTACTGATAAATGTCTATTTGTTTATTAGGTTAGTTTATGATTGCCATGATTTTTGTGTTTCCATGATATTTGTTGTGTGCTATCCAGTCAGCGAAAAGATTCTACAGGTGTACAATCAAGCCGTCCACGGTGTACAGATACAGTATAAGGGAATAACCTTTTGTGCAAGATAAAGTCCAGTAAAGTCCGATTAAAGAGAGTCCGAATGTTTCCAATGAGGTAGATGGTGGGTCAGGACCGCTCTCTGGATGGTGATAGGATGGTTCTGTTACCTGATAACAGTTGGGAAGAAACTGTCCCTGATTCTGGAGGTGTGCATTTTCAAACTTCTGTGCCTCTTGCCTGATGGGAGAGGGGGGAAGAGGGAGTGAGACTCGTCCTTGATTACTGCTCACTTTGCAGGAGAACTGGGAAATGTTGTTGATGAGCATGTTGATTCACCATGTTGAATTTGTGCTATGGTTACATTCCAGACAGAAGGTTTTCCCGCTTTTCTGCAGCAGATGCAGCAGAAGGAATGCGATTCTCTGTAAAGGCTTCCCGGACATTCCCTCAGTTTCTCATAAGTTATTGGGAGTGCAATTAAGCCATTTGGCCCATCAAGACTACTCTGCCATTCAATCATGGCTGATCGAATCACGCCATCGCAACCCCATTCCCATAAGTCCATTTATTGTCACATACACCAATTGGTGTAGTGAAATTCACTGGCCAGGTCAGTCATACAATTTTTTTAAAAGCAACAAATTAAAAAAAACACAATTTAACATTAACATCCATCACAGTGACACCTACACGCCTCTCACATTCCTACACATTCTTCTGCCTTCTCCCCATAATCCCTGACATCCGTACTAATCAAACCGCATTTCTCAGGGCTGGGAAACTGAGAAACAATCCTGGTACAGGTCTGTGCTTGCAATTCCCCCTCTACTAAGGTGATAAATCCTTGACATGCTGATCCATCCCCAAGGAATGATACTGCCGATAGACACAAAATGCTGGAGTAACTCAGCAGGTCAGGCAGCATCTCTGAAGAAAAGGTGTAGGTGACGTTTCGGGTTGAGATATTGCATTGTTTGACACTCCTTAAAATGTCATTTGGAAATCCCTTTCAATCTTTTTAACTGCCTTGCCACAATATTGACAGCCAAGATGGCACACCAACACCTGCACCTCTATTGTCTTTTGACTATTGTCTATTGCCTTCAGGAGACTGGGGAAATTTGGCAAATATCTACTGACTCTTACGAAAGTCTGCAGGTGCACCATACAATGCATTTAGGGTCTCAACCCGAAACGTCACCCATTCCTTCTCTCCAGAGATGCTGCCTGCCCCGCTGAGTTACTCCAGCACTTTGTGTCTATCTTCAATGCATATTGTCAGTTTGTTTCATGCTTGGTTTGGTAATGGCTCTGCCCAAGACAGCAAGAAATTGCAGGGAGCTGTAGATGTAGCCTAGTCCATCGCACAGACCAGGATTCTCACTATTGTAGACACAAAATGCTGGAGTAACTCAGTGGCTCAGGCAGCGTCTCTCCATTCTCACCATTGTGAATGAAGAAGGGTCCCCATCTGAAGCGTCTAGCATCGCTTTTCTCCAGAGATGCTGCCTAACCGGCTGAGTTACTCCAGCGCTTTGTGTCTCTCTTCCCACTATTGACTCCATCTTCACTCAAAGGTGCAAAGGAACTTGGAAGTGCTGGTGCAAGATTCCCAAAATGTCAATTTGATTCGGTAGTAAGGGAGGTAAATGCAATATTAGCATTAATTTCAAGAGGTCTAGAATATAAAAGCAGAGATGTTACTCTGAGGCTTTGGGCTGGTACTCACTCGAGTTTAGAAGGGTGAAGGGGAATCGCATTGAAACTTACCAAGTAATGGATAGAGTGGATGTGGAGAGGATGTTTCCACTAGTCTAAGACCAGAGGGCACAGCCTCAGAATAAAAAGACATTCCTTTAGGAAGGAGATGAGGAGGAATTATTTTCATCAGAGGTGGTGAATCTGTGGAATTCATTACCACAGATGGCTGTGGAGGCTGTTATTGGGAATTTTTAAAGCAGAGTATGATTGAATAGTAATGGTCTAAAAGATCACAGGGGGAAGGCAGGAGAATGGGGTTGAGAGGTAAAAAATAGATCAGCCATGATTGTGTTAAAGAAGGAACTGCAGATGCTGGAGAATCGAGGGTTACACAAAAAGCTGGAGAAACTCAGCGGGTGCAGCAGCATCTAAGGAGCGAAGGAGATAGGCGACGTTTCGGGTCGAGACCCTTCTTCAGACTGGTCAGGGATCAGGGAAACGAGAGATATAGACGGTGATGTGGAGAGATAAAGAACAATGAATGAAAGATATGCAAAAAAGTATCAAAGATAAAGGAAACAGGCCATTGTAAGCTGTTTGTAGTGTGAAAATGAGAAGCTAGTGCGACTTGGGTGGGGGAGAGATAGAGAGAGAAGGAATGCCAGGGCCCGAGGGCTGAGGGAAAGGTGGGAAGGGGAGGAGGCAGCCAGGGTTAACAGAATTGAGAAAATTCAATGTTTAAGCAATCAGCCATGATTGCCCTGATTCGAACTCGGAGATTTACGGTAATGGCCACTCGTCGGTACTCGGGGCTCTCGTGGACGTTTTTCAACATGTTGAAAAATCTTCACGAGTCTTCCCGCGCTTACCTGCCGTTAGCGAGTCTTCCCAAGTACCTGCCGTTAGCGCTAAGAGACGTCCCCGAGCTCCGACGTACCCACTACGTTCATTCTCTGTGCCTACCACGAGTTTGATTTCTTTAAAACTCGGGAGAGCTCTTGAATGAGCTTGTACCTTGGGGCAGGGCTATTAGAGTCCCTCACCTTGTCTGCAGAAGCAGCTATTCTTGTGTTCAACCCTGTTTCTCCATGGCAATAGGGATGACATTTGTTTCTGGTGTTCCTTCCAGCTAACAGCATTTCGAAAGCATTTAAAATAATGTTAATCGATTTTGCTGAACAAGTGAGCACTGAAGAATGGGGTGGTTTAATACGAAACAGATTCCTCCAGTTAATGAACTTTAGCACCATTTTACCACGGAACTATAAGAATAGATTACTTTCTAAATGGGAGTACATTAGATAATTCATTGATGTCAAATTTGACCTTTATTGACTCTGTAATTAACTAAAATTCGCTTGTTGTCATGGTGCGAGATTAATTACCAATTAGCCTTTCTGTGATCTATTTCGAATGCCCTTTCCCACTTCTTCACTGGAGACACATCCCACGCTTTAGTTTTCGATGAGGTCAAGACTTGGGGCTCAGTTTGAATGCCAAATGAGCAGCACCAGCCAGGCATGGCAAAATCCAATCTCGCTCACAGAAAGAGCAGAACAGGCCATAAAATGATCTGATTTTCCAATTTCATGGCATATGTTTTACTGGAAGTAATGGGAGTTGTTTTTAAAATCCATGACAAAGGTAACAGGCCGTTCTGAACACTGACCACACAGCATCAAAGTGGAATATTATTGTCCGCCAGTTTTAGATGGATTCCAGCATAGCCTTTTTACACTGTTTGTTACGGCAAACTATTTGCTTTTAGATCTTGCAATATTTAGTCTGATATTGATTACCTTTAAATTGTTGAAAGTGAGATTCTGATGTAGCCTGTTCCTAAGAGACACATTAGACTAATTAGACTTTTAGACCGCGCGGAAATAGGCCCTTCGGCCCACCACTGATACACTGGCACTATCCTACAGACTCGGGACAATTAACCTAGAAACCTGCATGGCTTTGGAGTGCAGGAGCACCCAGAGGAAACCCACGCGGTCACAGGGAGAATGTACAAACTCCGTACAGACAGCACCCGTGGTCAGGATTGAACCCGGGTCTCTAGCGCTGTGAGGCAGCGACTTGATCGCTGCCATCCCAGACTCGAGGATCTGCTGATGCTGGTTTACAAAAAAAAAAAAAAATGCTGGAGTAACTCAGCAGGTCAGATAGCAGATCTGGAGGGCATAGATAGTTGACGTTTCGGGTCGTGGCCTTTCACCTGGCTGATTGTGGAAGGCACTGACAACTAGGAAGTGACTCCTGAGAACAGAGGGAAGTGGAGAAAGCACCTCCAGGGCATTGAGAATAGAAGTTGGGATGTTCCTGTTGTACAACACGTTAGTGAGACCACAGTCTTGCATTCTGTTTTGGTCACCGTGCGATAGGAATGATGTTGTTAAACTGGAGAGAGTGCAGGATGGTGCCAGGACTCGAGGGCCTGATCTACAGGGAGAGGCTAAAGGGCCTGTCCCACCAACATCCGACTCCATGCAGTGAGCGCGATCAAACTAGAAGCGGGGGCCGCGCGGAGGTCGGGTGATCCCTGTACAGGGCCGTTCCCAAAAGCATGCGGCTACATGCGGCAAGCGCGACCAAACCGGCAGCGAGGGCCGTGTGGATGTCGGGTGAGTGGCGCAACGCGGCGCAAAGTGAGGCGAACTTGGAGCAAAGTCTTATAGGTAAGTTCGCCAGGACAGAGGGGGGCACACAGAGGCACACACACACACAGGGCCACGGAGCCACACACATAGAGGGTCACGGAGGCACCTACAGAGAGGGTCACGGAGGCACGACGTCGAGGCGGTGTGTAATGCGTCGAGGCGACTGTGAGCCGACAAGCTGTTGCCGCGTGGAATTTTTGAACATGGTCAGTTTTTCGGAGCCCCGCGCGGTGTCGGGACGAACTCCGCACAATTCCGCACGGCTCCGGCGATCGAAGTGGGACCGGCCCCGCGACGCCGGACGGCTCAAGCAACCACGTTAGGTCGTACTCATCGCATAGAGTTGCATGCTGGTGGGACAGGCCCTTAAGACTTTATTCCTTGGAATGCAAGAGACTGATGCGCGGTCTTATAGAGGTATTCAAAATCGTGCAAGGAATTGATTGTGCAAATGTTCATGTTCATGTGATAAGGGCAGAATTAGGCTGTTCAGCCCATCAAGTCCACTCCGCCATTCAATCACGGCTGATCTATCTCTCCCTCCTAACCCCATTCCCCTGCCTTCTCAAGATTTAAGATTCAAGAGAGTTTATTGTCATGTATCCCAGATAGGACAATGAAATTCTTGCTTTGCTTCAGCACAACAGTCTATAGTAGGCATGAATAAATACAGAACTGATCAGTGACCATGTACTATTGAATATATACATATATATATATATATTAATATACATATATACACACACATAAATAATCAGATGAAGTGCAATGGGCTATTAATATTCAGAGTTTTGTTTGAGTTGAGTTTAATAGCCTGATGGCTGTGGGGAAGTAGCTATTCCTGAACCTGGATGTTGCAGATTTCAGGCACCCGTACCTTCTACCTATAACCCCTGACACCCGTAGGAATCAAGAATGTGCCTTAAAAATATTAAATAACATGGCCTCCACAACCTTCTGTGGCAAAGAATACCACAGATTCACAGCCCTCTGACCAAAGAAATTCCTCTTCTTTTCCTTCCAAGGGGAGCATCCTGTAATTCTGTGGCAATGAGTGCTAAAACTCTCCCACGAGTGGAAACATCCTCTCCACATCCACTCTATCCAAGCCTTTCACTATTTAGTAAGTTTCGATGAAGTTCCCCCTCATTCTTCTAAACTCCAGAGAGTACAGGTCCAGTGCTGACAAACGCTCATCATACGTAAACCCACTCATTCCTGGGATCATTCTTGTGAGCCTCCTCTGTACCCTCTCCAGAGGCAGCATGTCCTTCCTCAGATATGGTGCCCAAAATTGCTCACTATATTCCATATGCAGGCTGATCAGCGACTTATAGAGCCTCAGCATCACATCCCTGTTTTGGTATTCTAGTCCTCTTGAAATAAATGCCAGCATTGCATTCACCTTCCTTACTACCGATTGGAATTGCAGATTAACTTCTTGGGAATCCTGCACCAGCTCTCCAAAGTCCCTTTGCACCTCCGATATCTGGATCCTCTCTACAACATAGCCTACATCTATATTCCTACTCCCAAAATGCATGATACCACACTTTGCTATGCTGTATTCCGTCTGCCACTTCTCAGCCCACTCTCCCGACCTGTGCAAGTCCACCTATCTTTTCATAATCTGCAAACCATATAACCATATAACAATTACAGCACTGAAACAGGCCTTCTTGGCCCTTCCAGTCCGTGCCGACCATTTATTTTCCCCTAGTTCCATCTACGTGCACTCAGACCAGACTCCTCCATTCCCTTCCCGTCCATATACCTATCCACTTCACTTTTAAATGTTAAAATCGATCCTGCCTCCACCACTTCTGCAGGAAGATCATTCCACACAGCCACCACTCTCTGAGTAAAGAAGTTCCCGCTCATGTTACCCCTAAACTTCTGTCCCTTAATTCTCATGTCATGCCCTCTTGTTTGAATCTTTCCTACCCTCAATGGGAAAAGCTTATCCACGTCAACTCTGTCTATCCCTTTCATCATTTTAAAGACCTCAATCAAGTCCCCCCTTAACCTTCTGCGCTCCAAAGAATCCAAACTTGGCCACAAAACCTTCAATCCCCTCATCCAAATCGTTAGTATACATCGTGAAGAGTAGCGGCCCCAGCACCGACCTCTGCAGAACACCGACACTTTTTCCCAGAGTAGGGGAATGAAGAAGCAGAGGACAATGGCGTGAAGGTAGGGGGAGGGCAAGATTTAATAGAAACCTGATGTCCAACTTTTTTTACTCAGAGGTACATGGCACGAGCTGCCGGAGGAGGTAGTTGAAAGCAGGTATTGGAACAAGATTTGGAGTATCTTTGAACAGGTGCGTGGTTAGGGAAGGTTGGGAGGGATATGAGCCAAACGTGGGCAGGTGGGACTAGTGTGGGTGGGGAATCTGGCCGGCGTGGACAATTTTGGGCTGAAGGGCCTGTTTCTGGACTGTGTGACTCTATGGAAAGGTGATGTTTTGGGTCACAAGTTCACAAACTATAGGAGCAGAATTAGGCCATTCGGCCCATCGAGTCTACTCCGCCATTCAATCGTGGCTGATCTCTGCCTCCCAATCCCATTTTCCTGCCTTCTCCCGTCAACCCTTGACACACGTTCCAATCAAAAATTTGTCTATCTCTGGCTTAAAAATATCCACTGACTTGGCCTCCACTGCCCTCTGTGGCAATGAGTTCCACAGATTAACTACCTTCTGATTAAATAAGTTCTTCCTCACCTTTTTAGAAGAGCGCCCTTTAATTATGGGTCTATGACCTCTGGTCCTGGACTCTCCCACCCGTGGAAACATCCTCTCCCCATCCACTCTATCTGTGCCCTCTTCTGACGTGAATAATAATAAAATAATCAAAGATTCCCTAATTCTACTCCTCAATGAACTGGATTTAATATATTCATATAAACGGCCTGCATTCTCTGTTGGAGGACATCGTTTTCTCTGTATTTAGTTAGCAATGGGATTAATTTATCATTTTAAGCCCTTGATACCTTGAGATCATTCTTCAATCACTTTAACTCAGGGGACCTCAGACTACGTTTATGCCTCTTGGAATCTAATTTTCTTCCACGATTTTTATCTCAGTGTAGGAGAAAAAGGAGAAGAATGTACGGGTTAGTACGGGTGTCAGGGGTTATGGGGAGAAGGCAGGAGAATGGGGTTAGGAACGAGAGATTGATCAGCCATGATTGAATGGCGGAGTACATTTGATGGGCCGAATGGCCTAATTCTGCTCCTATCACTTATGGACTATTAATGCTGGGAAAAAAGAGGATTCAAACAAAAGAGGGTCACTTAGGGCGGTACAGTGGCACAGCTGTTGCCTCACAGATGCAGAGGCCCAGGTTCGATCCTGACCTCGGGTGCTGTCTGCACACACTGTCAGGATGGAACCCGGGTCTCTGACAATGTGAAGCTGCAACTCTACCGCTGCGCCACCGTGCCACCTCCGTAAGTGGTGTTTGCACGGTCTCCCCGGGACCTCGTAAGTTTCCTCCGGGTGCTCCGGTTTCTTCCCACATCTCAAGGACGTGCGGGTTTGTAGGTTAATTGGCCTATGCAACTTGCCCCTAGTATGCACAGTGCCCTCCATAATGTTTGCGACAAAGACCCATCATTTATTTATTTGCCTCCGTACTCCACAATTTGAGATCTGTAATAGAAAAAAATCACATGTGGTTAAAGTGCACATTGTCAGATTTTTTTAAAGGGTATTTTTATACGCGTTTGTATGTAATTTCTACATGGTGCACCATAATGTTTGGGACACATGGCTTCACAGGTGTTTGTAATTGCTCAGGTGTGTTTAAATGCCTTCTTAATGCAGGTATTAGAGAGCTCTCAGCATCTTGTCTTTCCTCCAGTCTTTCCATTACCTTTGGAGGCTTTTATTGCTGTTTATCGACATGAGGACCAAAGCTGTGCCAATGAATGTCAAAGAAGCCATTATGAGACTGAGAACCAAGAATAAAACTGTTAGAGACATCAGCCAAACATTAGGCTTACCAAAATCAACTGTTTGGAACATCATTAGGAAGAAGGAGAACACTGGTGAGCTTACTAATCACAAAGGGACTGGCAGACCAAGGAAGACCTCCACAGCTGATGACAGAAGAATTCACTCTATAATGAAGAAAAATCCCCAAACACGTGTCCGACAGATCAGAAACACTCTTCAGGAGTCAGGTGTGGATTTGTCAATGACCACTGTCCGCAGATGACTTCATGAACAGAAATACAGAGGCTACACTGCAAGATGCAAACCACTGGTTTGCTAAAAACTAGAATATTGCTGAAACCGATAAAAAAACAAATTCAGGTGCTGTTTCTTCACAGCCGTTATCAGGCAACTGAACCATCCTATCAACAACTAAAGAGCAGTCCTGAGTTACCTACCTCATTGGAGACCCTCGGAATATATTTGGTCAAACTTTACTGGACTTTCACTGACAATAAATTAAACTAAACTAAACTAAACTAAACTCAGCTTCTTCTTCTTTCATGTGGCGTGCACAGCCTAAAGTTGCTGGACAACTTATTCTACTTGATCTTCCGTTTGTGCACGTCGAGTTGATTGCATTAGTCGAACAAGGGCGGACCACGTGAAGGTTGCAATCTTCCACCCCAACTAAACTCAGCTGAACTCAACTAAACTATTATTTTCAAAGTGCGGACAGAAGAGACGGCAAGTGCTGGAATCTTGAACAAAATCCAACCTGCTGGAGGAACTCAGCAGGTCAGACAACATCTGTGGAGGGAATTGGACAGATGACGTTTCGGGTCGGGACTCTTCCTCAGACTGAGGGAGTAGACGGAGATAGCTGGTAGCAAGAGGTGAGGGGATGGTGTGGAATTAACACTGGCAAGTTATAAGTGACCAGTCTGACTGTCCCCCCATATTATCCCTGTTTGCTTTGTTGTCACCTTCTCCTAGCTAGCAATGATCTAGTCTACATTTTACTTGATCTCATCTCTTCTGACGTCTCGTTTTCACACCTTAGCCTTCCTTATCTCTGAGTCTTCCTCTCCCCTGATTTCAGTCTGAGGAAGGGTCTCGACCCAAAACGTCACCCATTCCTTCTCTCCAGAGATGCTGCCTGTCCCACTGAGTTACTCCAGCATTTTATGTCTGTCTTAAGTGATAGGTGGCTCCAGATCAGGAGGGGTAAATTGGCAGATGAGTCAGGTATCAGAGTGTTAGGTATCTTCACTATTGTGTTGCAGGCAAATGAGAGGGGTAGTTTACAAACTGGAATATCGTTAATTTGTTTTCCCCTCCGTAGTTTAAGTAAACTGGAAATTTTAGATGATAGAAATGGCGAAAGCATGAAACTGTGTTTTTAGCAAAAGTCAGAGAGGAACAAAGAACTGCAGAAAGGTTAAGTGCAGCTGATGAAATAATCACACTTTGCCATGAAGCAGATGCACAAATAAAGAGGAAAACACAAAATGCCACACTGGATTAGTACTTCTGAGCGTGGCAACGACCAAACTGTCTCTTTCATTGTAATTAGTCGAGGGACAAATATTCTGTCTGTATAACACTGGGATACAGTACTGGTAGGGTACCATACCCCACTGTATAACGCAAGTGTATTGTATTGGTGACGATGGGCCTGTTGCTGTATAACACTGTTGTACAATATTGGTGGGGTTGTGCCTGTCACTGTATAACACTGGTATGTAGTATTGGTGGGGATGTGTCTGTCACTGTATTACACTGGTATGTAGTATTGATGGGGTTGGGTCTGTCGTTGAATAACACACGGATAGAGCATTTAAAAAAAAAATTGTACCTAAACTAATTTATTTAATTGCGATCACGATACAAAACAAAACCGCGTTGACACACCCGCCACCATGGTACAGAATCACCAAATTATCTAGACACTAAACTTTCAAACAACCATGTTATAAACCTTACAAATATACTAAATAACTACTATACAACTATGTCCCTCTCTAACCCCGCCTGGGCGCGGACATAACCCCAGTATAGGGGAAAGCATTTGGCTCGGGCAAAGCCCTCTTCCATGACTCGCAGATGGCCAGCTTGGCCAGGCCTGGGTTACAGTGTTGGTTGGGCCAGGTCTGTCCCTGCAAAACACTGTACAGTACTGGTGGGGATAGGTCTATCACTGTGTAACAAGGGGTACAGGATTGGCAAGGACAATGTACTTGAACCATTGAACCTGTACAGTATTGGCGGGCACGGGCTTGTCACTGTACAACATAGGGTACAGTACTCGTGGGTTGGGTCTTTCACTGTTTCACGCTGACATATAGTACTGCTGTGGAGAGGTCTGCCACTGTATCGCGATGGTGTACTGTTGGGGATGGTTCTGTTGTTGTATAACACTGGAGTACAGTTGGAAATAGGTCCGTGTGACACTGCAACACTGCAGTATGGAACTGGTGGGGCAGGTCGCTGTATGTCCCACCAGTACTCTACCCCATCGGTCGCTGTATATCACTGGGCTAGAGCGCTGGTGGGACAGGTCTGTCACTGTATAACACTGGGCTACAGTACTGGTGGGACAGGTCTGTCACTGTATAACACTGGGGTACAGTACTGGTGGGACAGGTCTGTCACTGTATAACACTGGGCTACAGTACTGGTGGGGGCAGTTCCGTCACTGTATAAACTTACAAAATTCTTAAGGGGTTGGACAGGCTAGATGCAGGAAGATTGTTCCCGATGTTGGAGAAGTCCAGGACAAGGGGTCACAGCTTAAGGATAAGGGGGAAATCCTTTAGGACCGAGATGAGAAAGACTTTTTTTCACACAGAGAGTGGTGAGTCTCTGTAAGAGACAGAGGGTAGTTGAGGCCAGTTCATTGGCTATGTTTAAGAGGGAGTTAGATGTGGCCGTTGTGGCTAAGGGGGTCAGAGGGTATGGAGAGAAGGCAGGTATGGGATACTGAGTTGGATGATCAACCATGATCGTATTGAATGGCGGTGCAGGCTCGAAGAGCCGAATGGCCTACTCCTGCACCTAATTTCTATGTTTCTATGTTTCTATAACACTGGTGTACAGTACTGGTGGGACAGGTCTGTTACTGTGCAACCCTCGGGTACATTATTGGTGGGACAAGTCTGCTCCTGTATAACGCTGGGGTGCAGTAAACGGTGGGGCAGTTCTGTCACTGTATAACACTGGGACACAGTACTGATGGGGACAAGTCTGTCGCTGTATAACACTGGGGCACAGTACTGATGGGGACAAGTCTGTCGCTGTATAACACTGGGGTACAGTACCTGTTTATCTGTGGTGACTCTGAAACATATATTTTTCGAGCTTGGAGGATGGAAGTGATTTATGGGATAGAGTTTGGTCCCAGCTGAAACTGATTGTGCGCTGCCGGTCTGTCAGGCTCCCTTGGGTTTCATTCTGCACAGCTTCTTATTCCTTGCATTGTCAATGGATTGAAAACTGGGTCTCGTTGCATTCCCTCCCACCTCTCACCTCTCACCTTCTCCTGTCTGCTTGACTGGCTGGTACCTTAAGGGCCTGTCCTACAAGCATGCAACTCTATGCGATGAACGCGATCAAACTAGAAGCGGGAGCCGCGCGGATGTCGGGTGATCCCTGTACAGGGCCGTTCCCACCAGCATGTGCCTGCATGCGGCAAGCGCGACCAAACCGGCATCCGTGTGGAGGTCGGGTGAAGGGCGCAACGCGGCGCAAAGTGAGGCGAACTTGGAGCGAAGTCTAAGGTAAGTTTGCCAGGACAGAGAGGGGCACAGAGGCACACACACACAGAGGGCCACGGAGCCACACACATAGAGGGTCACGGAGGCACCTACAGATAGGTTCACGGAGGCACGATGTCGAGACAGTGGGTAATGCGTCGAGACGACTGCGAGCCAACAAGCCGTTGCCGCGCGGAATTTTTGAACATAGTCAGTTTTTCGGAGCCCCGCGCGATGTCGGGATGAACTCGGGACGAACTCCGCACAATTCTGCACGGCTCCGACGATCGAAGTGGGACCGGCCCCGCGACGCCGAACGGCTCAAGCGACCACGTTAGGTCGCGCTCATCGCATAGAGTTGCATGCTGGTGGGACAGGCCCTTTACTCACCGGCCAAACCATGACTTTCCAATTGTGTAGGAAGGAACTGCAGACGCTGGTTTACACCAAAGATAGACACAAAATGCCGGAGTAACTCAGCGAGACAGGCAGCATCTCTGGAGAGAAGCAATGGGTGACGTTTCAGCTCGAGACCCTTCCTCAGACTTTCCAATTGATCCCTCGTGCTGTTCGAAACTCATGTTATTTTAGAATTTTTCAGCTGAGGGAGAAATCAACAATGCTTGACTGCTTTAGTTTCGGAAACAGCACGGAAACAGGCCTTTCAGCCCACCGAGTCCGCATCGACCAGCATTCCCCACACACAAATACAGTTCGACACACACTGGGGACAATTTACATTTATACAAAGCCAATTAACCTACAATTGGAAACCTGAAGATCTCTGAGAAAAGCCACAGGGAGAACGTGCACACTCCATTCAAACAGCACTGGTGGTCAGGATCGAACCCGGGTCTCTGGCGCTGCAAGCACTGTAAGGCAACAACTCTACCGCTACGCCACCGTGCCGACTGCCTTTTGCATGAAAAAGTGAGTGGAAGTCCACAGATTGCTGTTTGCTGGGTCCTTGATGCCTGATATTATCATCGCTAATGTTTTCCCCAAAGCAGCAGTTTTAATGGGGCAGACCGAGAGCCCTGCTTGGATATCTGATAGGAATTTAATTTGAGCCGTCATTGTTCGTCGCCATCGAAGAAAGACTAGCTGTAACGCAGAGCATATAACTCACTTACGCCTGTGACACTCATTAGGTGTCTATTTACATCATTCATAATTGAGTAATTCATCACTCCTTGATGTGTAGCCTCCACCTCTCATCAAATTGGGTTGTTTGTTTACCATCAACGCTCATTTGAGATATTTTCTCCAAAGGAATGTTTTGGGGAAAATGAAAGATCAATTTTTCTTCTGTTTTTTTTTCCCCTGGAAGTTTGGGAGTGCGTCGGGTTATCAGCCAGTGGAGGATGACAAGACTGTGGCTGAGAGACCTCACTCCCACAGCACAGGCTGATGAAGTTAGATTAAAATGATAGATTGCTCGCTTTTTTTCCCCCTGAAGGGGTGAAGGGAGGGCAATTGACTGCCTAGAGTGCAGCTGATCACCAGACGCCTCTGTCTTCATGCATAAGAATATACAGCACCAGTGTTTGTAATGAAAATCTGTATTGGCTATGTGACAAAATGCATCTGTCCCTCAGATAGTGCGGCAGATTGGATCGTACCCAAGTGTGCAGCTTCGGCAAGGGGGTCATGCAGGTTATGTTTTCCATGCGTTTTGACCCTTCGCCGTGATTAGCATCCTCCTCCAGAAAGACGCTACGACTCTTTGGACGTCCGAGGAGACTACTCATGACCATACAGGCAACACCCCAGCGACCATGTGGCGACAGCCTAGTCGCCTGTAGTCGCCTAAAAAATAGCCTAAGTGGGACAGGCCCTTAAGATCAAAGTCAAGTCAAAAGTCAAGTCAAAAGAGTTTATTGTCATGTGTCCCTGACAGGACAATGAAAATCTTTCTTTGCATAGCACAACAGAACATTGAGTCTGAAGAAGGGTCTCGACCCGAAACGTCGCCTATCTCCTTCGCTCCTTAGATGCTGCTGCACCCGCTGAGTTTCTCCAGCTTTTTGTGTAACCCTCGATTCTCCAGCATCTGCAGTTCCTTCTTTAACAACAGAACATAGAAGGCATTGACTACAATTCTATACATAAATACACCCATGAATTAATAAATTAATAAAGTGCAAATAACAGATGGAGGGATATTAATGTTCAGAGTCCAGAACAAGGGGTCACAGTCTAAGGATAAGGGGGAATTCCTTTCGGACCGAGATGAGGAAAACATTCTTTACACAGAGAGTGGTGAGTCTCTGGAATTCTCTGCCACAGAAGGTAGTTGAGGCCAGTTCATTGGCTATATTTAAGAGGGCGTTAGATGTGGCACTTGTGGCTAAAGGGATCAGGGGGTATGGAGAGAAGGCAGGTACGGGATACTGAGTTGGATGATCAGCCATGATCATATTGAATGGCGGTGCAGGCTCGAAGGGCCGAATGGCCTACTCCTGCACCTATTTTTCTATGTTTCTATGTTTCTATGTTACAACAGTAACTCCACTTCCAGGAGGCCTTGAGATGTCGATGTACATTAGAAACATAGAAAATAGGTGCAGGAGTAGGCCATTCGGCCCTTCGAGCCATTCAATATGATCATGACTGATCATCCAGTACCGCGTTCCTGCTTTCCCCCCCAATATCCCTTGATTCCGTTAGCCCTAGGAGTTAATTCTTAACTCTTTAAATTGCTTGGGGTGGGCTGATAAAAGGGTTCGGCACACACACCTCACACGTGCGCTAATACTCTTCCCTCCAAGCCTCTGATTTCTCCGACCAGTCTGATTGTCCCCGGTTACATTTTATCTCTGTTTGCTTTGTTGTCAACTTCTCCGAGCTGACAATGATCTATTCCACATTTTCCTCGAGCCTCATCTCTTTCGATGTCTCCCTCCACCCTGACTCTCAGTCTGAAGGAGGGTCTCGAACCGAAACGTCGCCCATTCCTTCACTCCAGAGACCCACTGAGTTACTCCAGCACTTTGTGCCTATCTTTGGTGTAAAGCTGCATCTGCAGCTGCTTCCTACACACGCTAATGAGAGACTTTGTAAGTTGAGTGCCTTCCAATTTGCAGCAATTTTTGTGCAATTGAAGAGAGCTATGTTCTTAGGTCGATGACAGGGATTTGGAAAGATCCCAGATTATAAGTGCATCTCAAGTGCTTTACTTGAAAACTTTTAGACTTACGAGGATGTTGCCAGGACTTGAGGGCCTGATCTATAGGGAGAGATTGGGCAGGCTGGGACTCTATTTATTGGAGCGCAGGAGGTCGAGGGATGATCTTATCGAGGTGCATAAGATCATGAGAGGAATAGATGGGATAAAATTGGATAAAATGGGATAGGATAAGATAATAAGACCCCAAGCAAAAGATGAGGAGATTCACCAGGGTGTTCCTTGGATTGGAGGAGTTTAGCTTCGGAAGAGATTGACAATAGACAATAGACAATAGACAATAGGTGCAGGAGTAGACCATTCGGCCCTTCATGCCAGCACCGCCATTCAATGTGATCATGGCTGATCATCCCCAATCAGTACCACGTTCCTGCCTTCTCCCCATATCCCCTGACTCTTCTATTTTAAAGAGCCGTATCTAGCTCTCTCTTGATTGCACTGGCTAAAGACACAAGGAATCACAGATGCTGGTTTATATTAAAAAGGGGGGTGTGGGGGTGAAAGCTGGGAGAGAGGTGAAGGCAGGACAAAGCCTGGTGAGTGATAGGTGGATGGACACAAAATTCTGGAGTAACTCAGTCCTGTGCAGGATCGTGCTAGTGTACGGGGTGATCACCGGTCGGCGCAGGCTAGGAGGCCAGAAAAGCCTGTTTCCGCGCTGTAATAATAAGCACAAAATAATAATAACGTACTCAGCACAAAATCTGTGGTAAATGCCAGAAGGTGCATGGGGCAGCATAGTGGCGCAGCGGTAGAGTTGCCGCCTAACAGCACCAGAGACACGGATTCAACCCTGACTACCGGTGCCGTCTGCGAGGGGTTTGTATATTCTCCCCGTGACCACGAAGGGTTTCTCCGACCCACGTCCCAAAGATGTGCAGGTTGGTAGGTTAATAGGTTTCTGTAAATTGTCCTTGGCGTGGAGGAAAGAACCAGTGTACGGGGATGATGGCTGGTCGATGGGCTGAAGGGCCTGTTTCCGCGCTGTAGCTCTGGACGAAAGTAAACTTAAATATGAAGATGCCCGGACAGAGGAAGAGTTCTCCGAGGCTTTTGAAGGAAGACAGTTACCGAGTTGCTGTGATTGGGAAGTGAATTACAAAGGACAAGAGGACAATAGGTCTTGGATTTGCCTGAACCAGTGGAGTAAATAGAAAAGGATTAGACCGTGTTCTTAAAACATTAATGTTAAGCCCAATAATAGCCGGGAAAGGCAGATTAAATTAATTCCTTCTTCCTTTTACCTTTTGACATTGAAGCAAAGCTATCACCGATGGAGTTAATGATTTATGAAAGGATTTAAATCAGTTATACAATTATGTAATGTAAGTGGAATTTAATACCCAAAAATGTGAGGTATTGCATACTGAGCAAAAAAAAAGTATCTGTAATTATACACAAATGGAATGGAATTAGGACATGCAAATGTGCAATGGGACTTGAAGATAAAGAAGCACCTTCCATTTAAATTCCTTTTTTAGAGCTAAGGACATCTCAAGGCCTTCTCGAACCCTGAAGTGCGGTGACTGTTGTAACATCTCAAGGGCCTGGCCCACTTTGGCTATTTTTTAGGCGACTACAGGTGGGTCGCAGAGAGTACGAGGCTCAGGTGATCTTTGAATTTGTCATGGGCCTGGAGAAACTCAGCGGGTGCAGCAGCATCTATGGAGCGAAGGAGATAGGCGACGTTTCGGGTCGAGACCCTTCTTCAGACTGGTCAGGGATCAGGGAAACGAGAGATACAGACGGTGACGTGGAGACATAAAGAACAATGAATGAAAGATATGCAAAACAGTATCGATGATAAAGGAAACAGGCCATTGTAAGCTGTAGTGTGAAAATGAGAAGCTAGTGCGACTTGGGTGCGGGACAGATAGAGAGAGAGGGAATGCCAGGGCCCGAGGGCTGAGGGAGAGGTGGGAAGGGGAGGAGGCAGCAAGGGTTAACAGAATTGAGAAAATTCCATGTTTAAGCCCAGAGGATGCAGACTCCCCAAGCGGAATATGAGGTGCTGTTCCTCCAACTTGCGGTGTTGCTCACTCTGACCGTGGAGGAGGCCCAGGACAGAGAGGTTGGATATGGAATGAGAGGGGGAGTTGAAGTGCTGAGCCACCGGGGGGTCGGGTTGGTTATTGCGGACCGAGCGGAGGTGTTCGGTGAAACGATCGCCAAGCCTCTGCTTGGTCTCACCGATATAGATCAGCTGGCATCTGGAGCAGCGGATGCAGTAGATGAGGTTGGAGGAGGTGCAGGTGAACCTCTGTCGGACCTGGAAGGCTTGCTTGGGTCCCTGAAAGGAGTGGAGGGGGAAGGTGAAGGGACGGTTGAACCATGTGCTATGGTGGGATTTGAACCGTGCCCTAGCTCACTAGGTCATGAATCCAGTGATAATACCACTACACCATCATCTCCCCACCTCTTATTGAGGTCCACAAGATCACAAGTGTCATGGACAAAGTGAATATTCACAGACTTTGCCATGAGGAAGTTGGGCAGGGCAATTTCTATCATGACTCAGTTTAATACCAGATTCATTTCTTGGCTGCGTTTTACACAAATTAGATCAAAAATGTTGCAACTTGTAAATGGACAATAGACAATAGGTGTAGGAGTAGGCCATTCGGCCCTTCGAGCCAGCACCGCCATTCAATGTGATCATGGCTGATCATCCACAATCAGTACCCCGTTTCTGCCTGACTCCGCATATCCCCTGACTCCGCTATCTTTAAGAGCCCTATCCAGCTCTCTCGTGAAAGCATCCAGAGAACCGGCTCCACCGCCCTCAGAGGCAGGGAATTCCACAGACTCACAATTCTCTGTGAGAAAAAGTTCTTCCTCATCTCCGTTCTAAATGGCTTACCCCTCATTCTTAAACTGTGGCCCCTGGTTCTGGGCCTGTCCCACTAAGGCTAATTTTTAGGCGATTAAAGGTGACTAGGCTGCCGGGGTGTCGCCTGTCTGGTGGTGAATAATCTCCTCAGTCGCCCAAACAGTCGAAGCATCTTTCTGGTGGCCGCTGGATTTTCAACATGTTCAAAACATTTTGGTGACAGTGGGATGATGCCAATGAGCGTAGCTTGACTTCTCCTGACGTAGGTGCTGTCGTAGGTTGTCGCCAGGTGACGTAGGTTGTCGTTGGTGCTGATCTTTGTGAATTCCATTGGCGACTACCTACGTCAACCGGCGACAGGTACAGGCGACTGAATTGTCTTCAGTTGTCGCTGTCAGGGTCGTAGCTTGTGGTTGCGTGTCGCGGGTGGACGTAGGTTGTCGTAGGCTGTCACCTGTGTGGTCGTAGGTTGTCGTAGGTGTGGTCGTAGGTTGTCGTAGGTGTGGTCATAGATGGACGTCCTAATGGGTCGCTGGTTGTTGGTAGCTTGCCGTATCTTGACGGCGACTAGGTGGTTTTTTCGGTGACCTGCTACGACTATGACAGTCACCGGCATTTGCCGAATAGAGCACCTAAGTGGGGCAGGCCTTTTAGAAACATAGAAACATAGAAAATAGGTGCAGGAGGAGGCCATTCGGCCCTTTGAGCCAGCACTGTCATTCATTGTGATCATGGCTGATCGTCCGCTATCAATAACCCGTGCCTGCCTTCTCCCCATATCCCTTGACTCCACTAGCCCCTAGAGCGCTATCCAACTCGCTCTTCAATCCATCCAGTGACTTGGCCTCCACTGCCCTCTGTGGCAGGGAATTCCACACATTCACAACTCTCTGGGTAAAAAAGTTTTTTCTCAGCTCAGTCATAAATGACCTCCCCTTTATTCTAAGACTGTGGCCCCTGGTTCTGGACTCACCGAACATTGGGAACATTTGTCCTGCATCTAGCTTGTCCACTCCTTTTATAATGTTATACGTTTCTATAAGATACCCCCTCATCCTTCTAAACTCCAGTGAATACAAGCCTAGCTTTTTCAATCTTTCCTCATATGACAGTCCCACCATCCCAGGGATCAATCTCGTGAACCTACGCTGCACTGCCTCAATCACAAGGATGTCCTTCCTCAAATTAGGAGACCAAAACTGTACACAATACTCCAGATGTGGTCTCACCAGTGCCCAATCAACTGCAGAAGAACCTGTTTACTCCTGTACTGAAATCCTCTTGTTATGATACATTGCATACCACTTGTAACATTAACATCTACATGGGTGTGGCACGGTGGCGCAGTGGTAGAGTGGTTGCCTTACAGCGCCAGAGACCCGGGCTCGATCCTGACTACGGGTGCTGTCTGTACGGTGTTTGTACGTTCTCCTTGTGGTCATGTGGGTTTACCCCGAGTGCTATGGTTTCATGAAAAGTTCCTTGAAAATGTTTCCAAGCGCACAGGAGGATGAGACGTAATCTTATATAGGTGTACAAAATCACACGAGGAATAGATCGTGTGGATGCACAGAGTCTCTTGCCCAGAGTCGGTGAATCGAGGACCAGAGAACACAGGTTTAAGGTGAAGGGGAGAAGATTTAATAGGAATCTGAGGGGTAACTTTTTCACACAAAGGGTGGTGGGTGCATGGAACAAGCTGCCAGAGGAGGTAGCTGAGGCTGGGACTATCCCAACGTTTAAGAAACAGTTAGACAGGTACATGGATAGAATGGGTTTGGAGGGATATAAACCAAACGCAGGCAGGAGGGACTAGTGTAGCTGGGACATATTGGCCGGTGTGGGCAAGGTGGGCTGAAGGACATATTTCCACACTGCATCTCTCTATGAGTATGACTCTGTGTCTCTGTGTCTCTGTGTCTCGGTCTCTGTGTCTCTGTGTCTCTGTGTCTCTGTGTCTCTGTGACTCTGTGACTCTGTGACTCTGTCTCTGTGTCTCTCTGTCTGTGTGACTCTGTGACTGTGACTGTGTCTCTGTGTCACTGTGTCTCTGTGTCTCTGTGTCTCTGTGTCTCTGTGACTCTGTCTCTGTGTCTCTGTGTCTGTATCTCTATGTCTCTATGTCTCTGTGTCTCTGTCTCTATATCTCTATGTCTCTGTGTATCTGTGTCTCTGTGTCTCTGTGACTGTCTCTGTGACTGTGTGTCTCTGTGACTCTGTGTCTCTGTGACTGTGTCTCTGTGTCTCTGTGACCCTGTGACTCTGTGTCTCTGTGTCTCTGTGACTGTCTCTGTGACTGTGTGTCTCTGTGTCTCTGTGTCTCTGTGTCTCTGTGTCTCTGTGACTCTGTCTCTGTGTCTCTGTGTCTGTATCTCTATGTCTCTATGTCTCTGTGTCTCTGTCTCTATATCTCTATGTCTCTGTGTATCTGTGTCTCTGTGTCTCTGTGACTGTCTCTGTGACTGTGTGTCTCTGTGACTCTGTGTCTCTGTGACTGTGTCTCTGTGTCTCTGTGACCCTGTGACTCTGTGTCTCTGTGTCTCTGTGACTGTCTCTGTGACTGTGTGTCTCTGTGTCTCTGTGTCTCTGTGACTGTGTCTCTGTGACCCTGTGTCCCTGTGTCCCTGTGACTCTGTGTCTCTGTGTCTCTGTATCTCTATGTCTCTGTGTCTCTGTGACTGTCTCTGTGACTGTGTGTCTCTGTGACTGTGTCTCTGTGTCTCTGTGACTCTCTGTCTCTGTATCTCTATGTCTCTGTGTATCTGTGACTGTGTCTCTGACTCTGTGTCTCTGTGTCTCTGTGTCTCTGTGACTCTGTGTCTCTGTGTCTCTGTGTCTCTGTGACTCTGTGTCTCTGTGACTCTGTGTCTCTGTGACTGTGACTCTGTGACTCTGTGTCTGTGACTCTGTGACTCTATGACATACTGGTCACAGAGCTTTTCCTCTGTTCACCGCAGACTTTCTGAAAGTGTCATCCACGTTGTCGTTTATCATGTCCGACAGTCAGCAGAAGGTTAATTGTAATTGCATGACCACTCTGTGATGTGATGTGGAGATTGCACGCTCTGTGTTATTTTACAGCATCAAGCCTACTCTCTCTGATCTTTCAGCGTGCCCTTGAAGCAGAGAAGCTGGTGGAGCAGCTTAATTGAAAGATCTGTTTGATGTTACATTCAAAAACTGAACTGCATTCGCTTGTTAAAACAATATCTATTCTTTTGCATTTTTTTGATGAAACTGTACTGCAGCATTTTACTGGTCAATAATTAATCAAACTCTTTGCTCTCAATGTAAATGGTTCGTATGAACAGATACGTTTTCTATTATCGGCCTTATAATGAAAAACAGCTTTTGTAAGACACTTATGGGCTGGAATATGGGTCAAACCTGGGCAAATAGGTGATAAAATGAACTGCAGATCCTGGTTTATACCAAAGATAGACTCAAAATGCTGGACTAACTCAGAGTGTCAGGCAGCAACTCTGGAGAAAATGGATAGGTGATGTTTTGGGTCGGGACCCTTCTTCAGACTGATAGAAACATAGAACATAGAAACATAGAAATTAGGTGCAGGAGTAGGCCATTCGGCCCTTCGAGCCTGCACCACCATTCAATATGATCATGGCTGATCATCCAACTCAGTATCCCGTACCTGCCTTCTCTCCATACCCTCTGATCCCCTTAGCCACAAGGGCCACATCTAACTCCCTCTTAAATATAGCCAATGAACTGGCCTCAACTACCCTCTGTGGCAGAGAGTTCCAGAGACGCACCACTCTCTGGGTGAAAAAAGTCCTACTCATCTCGGTCCTAAAGGATTTCCCCCTTATACTTAAGCTGTGACCCCTTGTCCTGGACCTCCCCAACATCGGGAACAATCTTCCTGCATCTAGCCTGTCCAACCCCTTAAGAATCTTGTAAGTTTCTATAAGATCGCCTCTCAATCTCCTAAATTCTAGAGAGTATAAACCGAGTCTATGCAGTCTTTGTTCATAAGACAGTCCTGACATCCCAGGAATCAGTCTGGTGAACCTTCTCTGCACTCCCTCTATGGCAATAATGTCCTTCCTCAGATTTGGAGACCAGAACTGTACGCAATACTCCAGGTGATTGTAGGGGGGAGATTATGGTTTGTTACAAGTGCAAATTGGACTAGCCTAGATGGGCCATTGAGGCTGGCATGGACGAGTTGGGCTGAACGGCCTGTTTCCGTGCTGTGTGATGCTATGACTGTAACACCTTTTGTTAGATTGGGAAGACATGGGTAATGGCTGTTCAGTTTATTTAAAATTGTCCCTAGTGGGTGTAGGATAGTGTTAATGTGTGTGTGTGGGGGGGGGGGGGGGGGTCAATGGTCTGCATGGACCTGGTGGGCCGAAGGGCCTGTTTCCGTGCTATATCTCTAAGCATTAACAACCTGTCAAAATGTGGCTATTCCAGTTTCAGAAATGGCCCTGTCCGAAGACAGGTTGAGTCTACAGAAGGGTCCCAACCCGACACAACACCAACCCGTGCTCTCCGGAGATGCTGCCTGACCGGCTGAGCTGCTGACCCGCCGAGTTACTCCAGCACTTTGTGTCTTTTTGTTGTAAACCATCGTCTGCAATTCCTTGTTTCATCACAGCTTGGTTTTGGAAGATCACAAGAAATGGCTGCGAATTTTGGACGCAGCCCAGACCATCACACAAATCAAACTCCCTTTTATTGACACCATTTATACCTCACGCTGCCTCGGCAAGGCCAGTAGCATCATCAAGGACGAGTCGCACCCTGGCCACCCCCTCTTCTCCCCTCTCACATCGGGCAGAGGTGCAGAAGTGTGAAAACGCAACACCTCCAGATTCAGGGACAGTTTCTTCCCAGCTGTTATCAGGCAACTGAATCATCCTACCACAACCAGAGAGCAGTTCTGAACTACGATCAACCTCAGACTATCCTCGATCAGACTTTGGTAGACACAAAATGCTGGTGTAACTCAGCGGGGCAGGCAGCATCCCTGGAGAGAAGGAATGCGTGACCTTTGCTGGCTTACCCTTGCACTAAACGTTATCCCTCATCATATATCTACACATTGTAAATGGCTCGATTGTAATCATGTATTGTCTTTCTGCTGACTGGTTAGCACGCAACAAAAAGGCTTTTCACTGCACCTCTGCACTCGTGACAATAATCCAAACTAAACTAAACTTTCCATCAGAAATCTTTTGAGGCTTCAAACTAGCATTAGCACATCTCGAAAGCACTGCCGGAGAGCATGGTGGAACTTACAGCTGGATCAGAGAAGAGTCTCTTGTTCAAACGCAATGATAATCTATGTATCCCTGGAGCGATTGAATAATGTCCTAACTCTTTAGGCTGGTTTCCATCCTTAGTCAACCAGATCCATCAGCAGTGGTTTGCACAGACAACAGCTGGACTCTGATGGATTTTCATTCTCTGAGCAAATTAAAAGAAATATTGGATTGCGTGGAAAACAAAATTATGTGAGCTGACTCTACAGCGTGGGGGTCGCAAGTACTGACTCCAGAAAATTGTGTTAACAGCTCTGAATATATTCAGTCCGTTGGCACTGCAATATTTCCACAAGCTGGTGTTTCATGTGATGTCGGCAATCAATTAAGGTCTGTTGTGTAAACACCTGGATGCTTTCGTAATGGATTACCAAATTGGTTCGGCTTTTCCCTGCTTCACCAGTTGACGGATGGGCCATTTTGAGAATATCCCAGAAATTATGAGATCAGCATTAGCTCAGAGAATTAAATAGGCATGAATTTGAACCAAAAACTGCAAAAGCTGGAAATTTACAGCGCAGCGGGGGGGGGGGGGGGGGGGGGAGGCACGGTGGCGCAGCGGTAGAGTTGCTGCCTTACGGAGCCAGGGACCCGGGTTCGATCCTGATCGCGGGTGCTGTCTGCACGGAATTTGTACGTTCTCCTCGTGACCGTGTGGGTCGGCACTGGTTTCCTCCCGCCCCCCCAAAGACGTGCAGGTTTGTAGGTTAATTGGTTTTGGTCAAATTGTAAATGGGATAGTGCTAGTGATCAGTGGTCAGCACGGACTCGGTGGGCCGAAGGGCCTGTTTCTGCACTGTATCTTTAAGAATAGAATAGAATAGAATGCTATTTATTGTCATTCAAACAGGTTTGAACGAAATTGCATTTTCTACAGTTTTTTTTACATTACAAAACAACCCAAGACCCACACTTAACACAGTTTACACAAACATCCATCACAGTGAGTCTCCAACACCTCCTCACTGTGATGGAAGGCAAAGTCTTATCTCTTCCCTTTGTTCTTCCCCCGCGGTCCAGCATTCCAACTGCAGCGTCTAGGTGAACTGGGGCTCCGATGTTAAAGCCTCCGGCGGACGATGGTCAGTCCCGTTGCCACTAACCCGTGCCGGGCGATGTTAGACCCCCGGCTCCGTGTCCTTTAAACCCCACGATTCCAGCGGGAGAAGTTGCCGTTGCGGGAGCTCCAAAAAGCCGTCTCCCACCAGGGACCTGGAGCTCCCGATGTTCCTGTCCACCGGGCCCGCAGCCGGAGCCTCGGAAGCTCCAGAGTCGGGTCGCAGCCGAGCTCCACCACAGCTCTTCCCGCTCCGAAGCTGGCCAGCTCCGCGATGTCAGGTCCACAGGCTCCACGACTGGAGCCCTCAGGTTGGTACCAGTCGGAGACCGCCGCCGGCTCCACGATGTTAGGCCCAACGACACCGGAGACCGGACAGGGGAAAAAGTCGGGTCCCCATACAGGGAATAGATTAACGGTTTCCCCCACATCCCCCCCTCCACCCCCCACATATACACAGCTAAAAAATAATAAAAATTAAGCTCAAAACATACATTTAACAAGACTAAATTTTTTTAAAAGACAGACGATTGTAGGCGAGCTGCTGCCGTTAGGCGCCACCAAACCTCCCAATTAAAGCATCTAAAGTATAATTCGGCATTGGAAGGAGAAACTTAGTGTCCCGCTAAAAGTAAAAATTAAAACATGGACATTCCCTTCACCAATGCGTGCATTTCCTGTGGTAAATCCAGTTCCAGCGGCCTTTGTCTCTTTCTCCAGATATGAGTTGAAATTGTGCTTCCCCCCCCCCCCCCCCCACCCTTAAGAAAGTAACGTGCTTGACTGATTTTCCCCTCTGTGACCATGCCTGCTCTAATGAATAATAGAGGTACAGCATGAAAACAGGCCCTTCAGCCCACAGTCCGCACCGACCAGCGATCCCCGCACATTAACACTACACAACAGGCACTGGGGACAATTTTACACTTATACCAAGCCAATTAACCTACGTCAATTAACTGTACGTCTTTGGGATGTATGCGGGAGGAAACCGAGGATCTCGCAGAAAACCCACGCAGGTCACGGGGAGAACGTACAAACTCCGCACAGGCAGCGCTCGTAGTCGGGATCGAACCCGGGTCGCTGGCGCTGCAAGCACTGTAAAGCAGCAACTCTACTGCTGCGCCACCGTGCAGCTGAAGATCCGGCAGCAGATGATCTGGTAATAGAGGTACCAGACGATCTGGTAATTTGGTAACTGTGTTTGCAAGAAATTTCTGAACGCAAGAGTTTCCACGTTACACAATGACTTTATTTCTGAAGCTATTTTATCAGGTGTGAATCAATCTTGTCCCCTGAGTGTAAAAGCGAGCTCTCTGCTAATGACCTTCCGTCTATATATAACAGAAATATAATACTGTGCAGTGGAGGCCTGGAGATGTGATGTTAAATAACGGCCTTTCATGAAGGATTCAGCACGGTTTGCAGCATCTCTGGGCAGGGCCATTAGCCTTTGGTGTAGTTGGTGGGAGGAGAATCAGAGGGGAGATAAGGAGCATGCGAGAGGGAGCAGGTTGCAGGAAGGTAAGTGGAGAAATGGGCCAAATGGGCGCGCAGGGAGAGCCGGCGTGGACGATGGGCCAAATGGCCTCCTCTTGTGTTGTGAGCGAAAGGAATAACAATTAAACAGCTGGAACGTTAACTCTTGATGTTGTCAAGTTGGAAAGGGTGCCGAGACGATTTGCGAGGATGTTGCCAGGACTCGAGGGTCTGAGCTACAGGGAGAGGTTGAGCAGGCTGGGTCTCTGTTCCTTGGAGTGCAGGTGGGTGAGGGGTGATTTTATAGAGGTGTTTAAAATATGACAATAGATTGGTTAGACGCACAAAGTCTCTTACCCAGAGAATGGGAATTGAGAACCAGAGGACATAGGTTTAACGTGACGCATAAACGATTTAATAGGAATCTGAGGGGTACCTTTTCACACAGAGGGTGGTGGGTGTATGGAACAAGCTTGCTCCTTTACCAGAAGAGGCAGTTGAGGCTGGGACTATCGCAACATTTAAGAAACAGTTAGACAGGTACATGGACAGGACAGGTTTGGAGGGAAATGGGCCAAATGCAGGCAGGTGGGACTAATGTAGATGAGGCATGTCGGTCGGTGAGGGCAAGTTGGGCCAAAGGGCCTATTTCCACTCTATGACTCTGATCCCATTTCTCTTTCCAAACCCTTGGAATGTTTCCAACAAGCTCGTCAGCGGAGTGGTGGGAAATGGACAGATAATATGTTGGGTCACGTCCCTTCTTCAAACTGATGATGTACCAGTTCTGCATCCCCTTTCCCCTGTTGCCAACACCACAGGAGTTCGCCATTGACCACAAATGTAGTCGAGAGCAGAAAAAAGAGCTGTAGTAATGCAGCGGGTTAGGCAGCATCCCTGGAGAACAAGGATAGGTGACTTTTCAATTTGGGTGGGACCCTTCTTCAGACTGATTGCAGGAGGAAGTACCTCTCTTCCAGTTTCCCCACCCCTAACATTACGATCAGTCTGAGAAAGATTCCTGACTCGAAACGTTGCCTATCCACATTCTCCAGAGCTGCTGCCTGATCAGCTGAGTTATTCCAGCCCTTTGATTCTAGCCGTCATCTGCATTTTCTTGTGTCTAACCTTGAGAAATTGGGTATCTCCTTGACCCTTTGTAAAGGCTCTCCATCATCTACAAGACATAAATCTGGAATATGAGTACATACTATGGCACTTACCCACATGAGTAGGTAACAGCGATCCAATGATTCTCAAGATGCTCAATATCTTCTAGTTAGACTTAAGACTTTAGAGATACAGTGCGAAAATTAGGCCCTTCCCTCACCAAGTCCACGCCAACCAGCGACCACCCTGTGCACTAACACTATCCTACACACTAGGGGTCACTACACACTAATTTTACCATAGCCAATTAACCTACAAACCTGCACGTCTTTGCAGGGAAAACCCACTCTGTCACAGGGGGAGCATACAAACTCCGTACTGACAGCACCCACATTCAGGATCGAACCCGGGTCTCTGGCGCTGTGAGGAGGCAACTCTACCGCTGCGCACTGCAGCAACTCTACTCTGCTGCGTTCAAAGAAGCTCACTTGATTGGAACCCTACCAACCACCCCAGAGACGTACACCTTTCACCCAGTACATAGTAGCATAGTAAATATGCTGCAATTACTGGATGGGACTGATTCAATAATAACTTCCAACCTATCACCTTTAACAGCAAGAAGGACAAGGCCAGTTTGGACATGAGAACACCACCACCTACTGGTTCATCTCCAGGTCGCACACCATCCTGATTTTCTAGGGATGTGGGCCTCGCAGGCTGAGCCGGCATCCTCACTTGCCCTGATAAGGCGGCAGTAAAAGTGCCTTCTCCAACCGCTGTGGTCCTTAAGGTGTGGGTTGTCCCACAATACTGCTAGCGAGGGAGGGAGATTGAGGATTTTGACCCAGAGATCGTGAAGGAATGGCCAAATATAGACACGTTGGTTTGGTGTGTGGCTTGGAGGTCAACTTCCAGTGATGGTGTTCCCATGCTCAAGTCAAGTCAAGTCAAACAAACTTTATTGTCATTTAGAAATACATCGATATATGCAGTTCCAAACGAAATTCCGTTGCATTTGGCTCCCTGTGCAACACGATAATTAACAGAAGGATAAACATGGATAAAATGGATAAAAAGGATAAAAGGATAAATAGACAATGGTGGCAGCCCATTACATGGCATTCAGGAGTCTGATGGCTCGTGGGAAGAAGCTGTTGCAGAACCTTGATGTTCTGCTCCTTATGCTGCGATATCTTTTGCCCGAGGGCAGCAGAGTGAACAGTCCGAGATGGAGATGTGTGGGGTCTTTTATAATAGTGCTGGCCTTAGACACGCAATGTTTGGTTGCAATATCCCCGATTGAGGGGAGAGAGGTCCCGATGATTTTTTCCGCTGTCCTCACCACTCTCTGCACGGACTTCCAGTCAGAGGCTTTACAGTCCCCAAACCAGACAGAGATACTGCTGGTCAAAATACTCTCTATGGTGCCCCTGTAGAAAGTGGTGAGGATGGGATGGGGGAGGTGAGGGATGCTTCTGCTGTGGGGGTTTGAGGGGGGGTTGTGGTGAGGGGGGATGCTTCTGCTGCCCCGGCACTGGCTGGTGGAAGTGATGGGTTTGGAAGGAAATGGCCAAGGAGTCTTAGTGACGTCTTTAACCAGATATCTGCCTGGTTTCGAGGGTATTAGCTGTAAGGAGAGGTTGGGCAAACTTTTGCTATTTCCTCTGGAGCGCCGGAGCCTGAGGGGAGGCCTGTGCGAAGTAGATAACGTTAAGAGGCATAGATAGGGTAGATAGTCAGAACCTTTTTCCCAGGGTGGAAATGTCAAAGACGAGAGGGCGTGGCTTCAACGTGAGAATGGCAATGTTTAAAGGACTAAGTGGGTCCCGTTGGGTCGCAGTCACATGAGAGGCCTGGTCCCCCAAGACAAATCATTCCCCAACGCAATATTCCACTGCTCACCCATTCCCCCAAAGCAACCCGTTCCCCCAATGCAATATTCCACCACTCACCCATTCTCCCAATGCAACCCGTTCCCCCAATGTAATATTCCACCACTCACCCATTCCCCCAATGCAACCCATTCCCCCAATGCAATATTCCACCACTCACCCATTCCCCCAATGCAACCCATTCCCCCAACGCAATATTCCACCACTCACCCATTCTCCCAATGCAACCCGTTCCCCCAATGCAATATTCCACCACTCACCCATTCCCCCAATGCAACCCATTCCCCCAATGCAATATTCCACCACTCACCCATTCTCCCAATGCAACCCGTTCCCCCAATGCAATATTCCACCACTCACCCATTCCCCCAATGCAACCCATTCCCCCAACGCAATATTCCACCACTCACCCATTCTCCCAATGCAACCCGTTCCCCCAATGCAATATTCCACCATTCACCCATTTCCCCAATGCAACCCGTTCCCCCAATGCAATATTCCATCACTCAACCATGGCCCCTGGTGGGGAGGGGTGTGTGGGTGGGGTGTTGTGTGAGAGGAGAGGAGTAGTGGCTGGAAATGATGATGCAATGGGGACTCACAGCGCGCGCTGGTCGCTGGTCATTCTCCTCTGCTGGGATCAGAGCCTCTGTTTTCCATTACATTGGCGACATCTCCGACTCCGGGCTGGGTCTCCAACTCTGGGCTGGGTCGGGTGTTCCACGTTGGGCTGCTACTTGGGGCTGGGCTGGGCTAGGCTGCTTGGGGCTGGGCTGTGCTGCTTGGGGCTGGGCTGTGCTGCTTGGGGCTGTGCTGCATGGGGCTGTGCTGCTTGGGGCTGGGCTGCTGCTTGGGGCTGGGCTGTGCTGCTTGGGGCTGGGCTGCTTGGGGCTGGGCTGGGCTGCTTGGGGCTGGGCTGCTTGGGGCTGGGCTGCTTGGGGCTGGGCTGTGCTGCTTGGGGCTGTGCTGCTTGGGGCTGGGCTATGCTGCTTGGGGCTGGGCTGCTCGGGGCTGGGCTGCTCGGGGCTGGGCTGCTCGGGGCTGGGCTGCTCGGGGCTGGGCTGCTCGGGGCTGGGCTGCTGCTTGGGGCTGGGCTGCTTGGGGCTGGGCTGCTTGAGGCTGGGCTGCTGCTTGGGGCTGGGCTGCTGCTTGGGGCTGGGCTGCTGCTTGGGGCTGGGCTGCTTGGGGCTGGGCTGTTGCTTGGGGCTGGGCTGCTTGGGGCTGGGCTGCTCGGGGCTGGGCTGCTTTGGATCCCTCCGAAAGTCCGGCTGGAAACCTCCGCCGGCCATCGTCAGCTCCAGTAAAGACACGATGGCACAGGAAGGGGCGGACCGTCCCGGGGAGTGACAGGGGAAGAGACTAATCTGCGTAGCGCTCTAAGGCAGGAGAAGAGATCAATCTGCGCACGCACGGTTTTTAAGATTTTGAATCCTTGCTAACTTTTACAACATTTAACTGATCGGAACAAAACTTGGTGCAATCGCAGCATCGTAGAATGGTGAGTGAACATGGTGAAAAGTCATAGCGATATCGCAAACTATTTTTACGCAAATAGAATGACCGTCAAACTGGAAGATAACAAGATCAGAGTTTTAGTTATGTACAGATAGAAGATAGATAGAAGATAGATGGATAGAGGTAGATAGTGATAGATAGAGATAGATAGAGATAGATGGATGGATGGATGTGAGATGCAGGTTTTTACACAGATTGTGGTGAGTGCCTGGAACCCGTTGCCAGGGGTGGTAGGGGAGGCAGATATGATAGAACATTTAGGGCACTTTTAGATCGGTGCAGTGATAGGCAGGGAAGGGAGGGATAAGGATCACGTGCAGGCAGAGGAGATTAGTTTATCTCGGACATCATGTACGACACAAACACTGTGGGCCGAAGGTCCTGTTTACTGCTCTCTGTTCTCAGGTCTCCTCTGCCTCATCAGTAAACCATCTGGCGTGAATTTAAGAGCACGGCCAGGGAACAACATGAACGAGCTGCTGTGCAGATTACTCAGCTGCTGTGATCAATTGCATTCTGCATCCTCATCTAAGTGATACTTGAATTGCACATTTGCAATGATGGCATTACTACGGCGGCAGGAAGCAAATGGTCCCATCCATCTGAAAATCTATTAATAAAGAAACATTTAAATGCCATGATCAATCCCCCCCAAATTCTGGTCACTATCTCGTGAAGAACATAATGAGCAAGCCTACAAGACAAGAGCAGTTTCTACCTTGCTGAGAGAGCAGTTAATTGAGTGCGGTAATGTGCACACACTCGCACCCAATGTACTGTGTACACATTTTCTGTGTATTCAGCAATAATTCTGTGGTAGAATTTTAAGAGAACAAGTCCAACAGGCACATCTTAAAGGTACAGGTGTGGTGAGAGTGCTTGCTGATGATAATAAGCCGGTGTATAATTCCAGATGTTACCAAATGTCACGGTGTCAAATTTAACTTTAGTTTAGAGATACAGCGCAGAAGCCATTTCCGCGCCGACCAGCGACCCCCGCACATCAATACTATCCTACATCCAACTAGGGACATTTTTTACATTTACCAAGCCAATTAACCTACAAACCTCTTTGGACTTTGGGAGGAAATGTACAAACTCCGTGCAGACAGCATCCGTAGTCGGGATCGAACCCAGGTCTCCAGTGCTGCAAGCGCTGTAAGGCAGCAACTCTACCACTGCGCCACTGTGCCGCCCACTGCAGCTGTTATTTCTGGAAGGCTTTAGACTTTTCTTTAGAATTTAGAGATACAGCGCGGAAACGGGCCACCGAGTTCTCAGTGTGGTGAACACTGCTTAGTCCATCATGGGTTCTTTGACCTCCCCACCATCAAAGGGATTTATCGGAGTCGGTTCCTCAAAAAGGCAGCCGGCATTATCAGAGACCCACACCACCCTGGCCACACACTCATCTCACCCCTGCCATCGGGAAAAGGATACAGGAGCCTGAAAACTGTAACGTCCAGGTTCAGGAACAGTTTCTTCCCTGCAACCATCAAGATATTAAACACCCCAACCTGAACTACATAGACTTTGGAGCATCGGTTTGGTCTCTTTGCACTTATATTGTTTGTTATTTCATCTGTACATCTGTGTGTGTGTAGCTATCTGTATACACGGAACATTTTTCTCATTGATTCCATTGTTTACAGTGTGCTATCTTAACATATTCTGTTGTGCTGCTGCAAGTAAGAATTTCATTCTTCTACCTGGGACACATGACAATAAAACACTTGTCTCTCTTCACACCGACCAGCGATCACCGCGTACACTAGCACCATCCTACACACCAGGGACCATTTACAATTTTTTTCTACCAAGGCCAATTAACCTGTCCGTCTTTGACGTGTGGGAGGAAACCGCAGCACCGGTCGTGTGGGTTTTCCCCGGGTGCCCCCGGTTTCCTCCCACACTCCAAAGACGTGCAGGTTTGTCGATTAATCGGCTTTGGTGAAATTGTACAGGGCCTGTCCCACTTTCACCAGGTAATTCACCAATTCTCCCGAGTTATTCCCTTGATTCAAACTCGCAGCATGTTCATAACGAGTCTGTAATAGGTCGTTGGAGTCCGTAGATATATCGTAGCGGCTCGTTATGCCAGCCGTAGGTACTCGTGGCATCGGGCAAGTCGGGACGTTATTTCCAGCCCGATAGAAAATGTCCACGAGGGAAAAAAAATGGTCGGGATGAAAGGAATTGCAACTTTTTACTCATAAGGAGGGCATCGAAATAGTCGTGGGAATTCGTAGAGTAACTCGTAGGAGTTTGTGAACATAGTCGTCGAAGGTCGTAGGAGTTCGTAGATTACCAGCATCTTGATTTTTTTTTTTAGGTCCTTTAAACTTGGCAGAGGTTTGAATTAAGTTGTGAAAGTGGGACAGGCGCACTGTCCCTGGTGTGTAGGAAGGGTGATGCTAATGTAATGGGTGACCAATGGCCAGCGCAGACTCGGTGGGCCGAAAGGCCTGTTTCTGTGCTGTATCTCTAAAGTCTAAATGCTTTCTCTAGCTTCAGTCACTATTATAACTGCATCTTAATTGTTCAGGTCCTTATACCGCCATTCATAAACATAGAAACATAGAAATTAGGTGCAGGAGTAGGCCATTCGGCCCTTCGAGCCTGCACCGCCATTCAATATGATCATGACTGATCATCCAACTCAGTATCCCGCACCTGCCTTCTCTCCATACCCTCTGATCCCCTTAGCCACAAGGGCCACATCTAACTCCCTCTTAAATATAGCCAATGAACTGGTCTCAACTACCCTCTGTGGCAGAGAGTTCCAGAGACCCACCACTCTCTGTGTGAAAAAAGTCCTTCTCATCTCGGTCTTAAAGGATTTCCCCCTTATCCTTAAACTGTGACTCCTTGTCCTGGACCTCCCAAACATTGGGAACAATCTTCCTGCATCTAGCCTGTCCAACCCCTTAAGAATTTTGTAAGTTTCTATAAGATCCCCTCAATCTTCTAAATTCTAGAGAGTATAAACCGAGTCTATGCAGTCTTTGTTCATAAGACAGTCCTGACATCCCAGGAATCAGTCTGGTGAACCTTCTCTGCACTCCCTCTATGGCAATAATGTCCTTCCTCAGATTTGGAGACCAGAACTGTACGCAATACTCCAGGTGTGGTCTCACCAAGACCCTATACAACTGAAGTAGAACCTCCCTACTCCTGTACTCAAATCCTCAAATAAAGCTCTCCTTTTATCCCCAAAATAATTTAAATCAATTATTTACAAAAATAATATGTACAATACAAAACTTTACAAACAAACCCGCCACCATGGTATGAAGTAAAACAAATATTCTTAACTCCTAGATATTAAATAACTATTTCCCATCCTCATTGACTATAGCTTCCAACATCCGCTGTGCCCAGCGGTCCCGGAAATCCCCCAGGGTGCCCGTGGACAGTTTGCACTCCGTCTGTTGTACCACCCGGGCACGGACCCAACCCCGGAAAAGGGGCAGGCAGCCGGTTCAGGCAGAGCCCTCTTCCGCCTGGCGCTGTGACTTGCGGATGCCCAGCTTGGCCGGGCCCAGGAGCAACCCAACCAGGACATCCTTGGTCCCACCCTCTCCCCTACGCACGGGGTGTCCAAAGATGAGGATGGTGGGTGTGAAGAGCGGCCAGAAGGCCAGGAGCAGCCCCTTTAGATATTGGAACAGGGGCTGCAGCCTCACACACTCCATGTACAGGTGGAACACAGACTCTTCCAGCCCGCAAAAGTGGCAGGCGGCTGGAAGAGAGAGAACCATGAGAGAAACAGGTTGCAAGGGACTCCTCGGTGCAGTACCCTCCACCCCATGACCCCGATGTTAGAGGGGGGCCCTCTCACAAAGGACAAAGGACATTTATTGTCACATACACCAATTGGTGTAGTGAAATTTGACTTGCCATGCAGCACACACGGCCGTCCCCTTCCTCCTTATGATTCTGCCGAAAACTGTCTGCCTTTGGTTTTGGCTCGGATCTATTCAAGGCTGACCATTCCACTGTCCCCTCGCTTGGACGAGTCTCTGTGCTAAATGCAGGGTAAGTACAACACCTTGGTGCTGAATAATAATCATAAAAATGAGGTATTTGCGTCGGTAGCTGGGCTTTTAGTGTATGAAGCGGCACTCGTCAACGAGAAGAGGCGACTTGCTTTTAGCCCAGGGCTCCTATAATTAATGATATTCACTGTTGTAATTAGGTCCCAGCAGACGCTAAGTTTAGAGCCATTAGTTATCTGCGAGTTCATGTCATTATTTCTTCTGTCCATTCGTATGGAGTTCAAAAAAAGATCAGGACATTCAGCCCTGAAGGTGGCCATGCAAACAATTGTCATTGAGTGAAGATAGACACATAGTGTTTAGTCTAGTTTAGAGATACAGTGCGGAAACAGGCCACCAAGTCCACTCCAACCAGCGATCCCCGCACATTAACACTATCCGACACACACTAGGGACAATTTACACTTACACCAAGCCAATGAACTTCCACACCTCTAATTCTTTGGAGTGTGGGAAGGAACCGAAGATCTCGGAGAAAAAGCACGCGGTGACAGGGAGAACGTACAAACTCCCTACAGACAGCACCCGTAGTCAGGATCGAACCCGGGTCTCCAGTGCTGAAGGAGATGAAGGGACTTTAGGGGGTGGCTGCGCCACCGTGCCACCCATAAAGTGCTGGAGTAACTCGGCGGGCCAGGCGGCATCTCTGAAGATAAGGATGGGTGACGTTTTGTGGCGGGATCCTTCTTCAGACTGAAAGACTCTGGATGGTCATTGAGTCCTGGTCTAGTCTAGTTTAGTTTAGTTTATTATTGTCATGAGTGCCCTGGTACAGTGAAAAGCTCTCTTGTTGCGTACTTTCCAGTCAGTGAAAAGACTATACATGGTTATCAACAAGCGATCCACAGTGTAGAGATACAGGGGACAAGGGTATAACGTTGCCTGGGCAAGCTGGTCATCTGCAACAAGCTAGATGCAGGAAAAATGTTCCCAATGTTGGCCAGAACCAGGGGCCACAGTCTTAGAATAAAGGGGAGGCCATTTAAGACTGAGGTGAGGAAAAACTTTTTCACCCAGAGAGTTTAACATCCAAAGAAATGTACACCCATCGAAACTCCTCTAAATTCCACTAAACCCCTCGAGAAACCTAGAAACCCATCTAAACACACCAAAACCCTTCTAAGCTCATCTAAACCCTGCTGGACCCCTCTGGACCCCGCTGGACCCCTCTGGACTCCTCTAAGCCCCTTTAAACCCCTCCAAAACGCTATGAATCACTCTGAACCACTCTGAACACCTCTAAACCCCTCTAAACTCCCCTTAACACATATGAACCCCTCTAAACCGCTCTAAACCGCTCTGAACCCCTCTAATCCATTCTACCCCCCTCTAAATAGAAGGATGAGGGGGGGTCTTTAGGAGGATGAGGGGGGATCTTATAGAAACATATAAAGTTATATAAGGACTGGACAAGCTAGATGCAGGAAAATGTGTCCAATGTTGGGTGAGTCTAGAACCAGGGGCCACAGTCTTAGAATAAAGGGGAGGCCATTTAAGACTGAGGTGAGGAAAAACTTTTTCACCCAGAGAGTTGTGAATTTGTGGAATTCCCTGCCACAGAGGGCAGTGGAGGCCAAATCACTGGATGGATTTAAGAGAGAGTTGGATAGAGTTCTAGGGGCTAGTGGCATTAAGGAATATGGGGAGAAGGCAGGCACAGGGTTATTGATTGGGGACGATCAGCCATGATCACAATGAATGGCGGTGCTGGCTCGAAGGGCCATTCTACCCCCCTCTAAATAGAAGGATGGGGTTCTTCTCACCTATTTTCTATGTTTCTATGAGTCACTGCATCGGGCGGAAGAGGGCTTTGCCTGAGCCGGACCTGTCCTTGTCTGTGTGGTGTTAGAGAGGGAGATAGTAGTATAGTAGTCCTTTTGTATATTGTAAGGATTGTAACATAGCTGTTTGGAAATTGAATAATTTTGTGATTTTGTGACATGGTGGTGGGTGTGTCACCATGGTTTGGTTTTGTGTCATGATCGTGAGTAAATAAATTATTTTTGATACAAAAAAAAGGGTACAACATTAGTGCAAGATAAAGTCCAGAGAAGTCTGCTGAAAGATCATCTGAGGGTCTCCAATGGGGTAGATGGTAGGTTAGGACCGCTCTTTAGTAGAATCTTAATTCCCCTCCTCTGGGTAAAAGACACTTTGGACTCACCCTGTGTATTCGAGTCGTAGAGCCATACAGCATGGAAGAAGCCCTTCAGCCCAACTTGCCCATGCCGACCAACATGCCCCATCTACACTAGTTCTGCATTTGGCCTATAGTCCTCTACATCTATCGATCCATGTACCTGTCCAAATGTCTCTTAAATGTTATGATAGTCTCAACTACCTCCTCTGGCAGCTTGTTCTGCACACCCACCACTAAAATGTTATCCTCATGCATTTCCCTCATGATCTTACATGCCTCCATAAGATCCATCGGCTTCTCCTGCACTCCAATAAAATAAATAAGTCCTCGGCTGCCCAACTGATCACCGGAGCCCGAGCCCTGGCAACACCCTCGTAAATCATCTCTGTATTTTGTCCAGTTCAATGACAATACCGAAGGAACCGAAGGATCCCGACCGGAAAAGTCACCTCTCCACGGTAGACAAAAGTGCTGGAGAAGCTCAGCAGCTGCAGCAGCATCTATGGAGCGAAGGAGATAGGCAACCTCTCCACGTCACCTCTGCACGTTCTGCAGAGGTTCTGCCTTGCCCGCTGAGTTACTCCAACACTCTGTGGTTTTGTTTGAACAAAAGAGAAGAACTGACGCATTTCATCCCATTCCCTCGGATCACAGACCCCGAGCCTGTCTTTAGACTTTAGACTTGAACAGATTGGTCCCTAACCTATTGTACTCTTTCCCTGGATACCCTCGCAACTTTAATATATTTTCCTGAATCTTTCCTGGCAATAATATTTGCACAGAGTTTGTACGTTCTCCCTGTGGCCGCGTGGGTTTCCTCCAGGTGCTCCCATTTCCTCCAACACTCCAAAGGCATGCAGGTTTGTAGGTCGATTGAATTTGGTTAAAACAGAATTGTTCAATTGTCCCTAGTGTGTAGGATAGTATTGGTGTGCAGGGATCGCTGGTCGGCACGGACCCGATGGGCCATAGGGCCTTTTTCTGTGCTCTATTTCCTGAGCTAAACTAAAGGAGACTGCAGATGCTAGAAGCTTGAGTTAAAACCAAAGGCTACTGGACTCATCGGGTCAGGCGTCTGTGGAAGGTTTCAAGATTCAAGAGAGTTTATTGTCATGTGTCCCAGATAGGACAATGAAATTCTTGCTTTGCTTCAGCACAACAGAATATAATAGGCATAAATAAATACAGAACAGACCAGTGTGTACATATACTATTGAATATATATATATATACACACATAAATAAATAAACAGATAAAGTGCATTGGGCTATTAATGTTCAGAGTTTTGTTTGAGTTGAGTTTAATAGCCTGATGGCTGTTGGGAAGTAGCTATTCCTGAACCTGGATGTTGCAGATTTCAGGCTCCTGTACCTTCTACCTGAAGGCAGCAGGGAGATGAGTGAGTGGCCAGGATCGTGTGGGTTCTTGATGATGCTTCCAGCCTTCTTGAGGCAGCGACTGCGATAGATCCCCTCGATGGTAGGGAGGTCCGACCCACTGATGGACTGGGCAGTGTTTACAACTTTCTGTAGTCTTTTCCGCTCCATTTCCGGAAATGGACAGGAAGGTTTTATGTCGGGACCCTTCAGGCTGTCGGAGTAGGGGACAGGAAGCTGGAAAAGGGAGATGAGATTGGGGCAAAGTGTGATAAGTGATAGGTGGATACAGGTGGAAGGAGGGGCGGTTGATAGGCAGATGTGGTGGAGTACGTGATTAGGCGAGTGATAGGTGGATACAGGTGGAAGGAGGGGGGGTTGATAGGCAGATGTGGTGGAGTACGTGATTAGGCGAGTGATAGGTGGATACAGGTGGAAGGAGGGGCGGTTGATAGGCAGATGTGGTGGAGTACGTGATTGGGCGAGTGATAGGTGGATACAGGTGGGGATGCTTTCAGTGGCAGAAGGGTGGAGTAAGTGCCAAATGTGAGAGGTGAATAGGAGACAAAAGGATGTTGGATCAGGAGAGGGGGGAGGTGTGACGCGTAAAGCTGGGGTGGGGGGGGGGTAATATGGGCGGAATGGGACTGGGCAGAAGGGTAAGGAAGGGGGGATGAAAGGGAAATCTGGGACTCGGGGATGGGAGATGAGAGGACGGAGAGGGGAATAAGAGCAGGAGAGCTAGGGTGCTGGGAGAAATGTGCACTCACCATGATGGGGGTGGGAGCTGGGAAATCAGGCGGGGGGGGGGGGGTGGCACAATAATTTTGAGTAATGCTCCCCACATACCCCGTGAGATACGATGCGATACAACTTTAATTATCCTGGTGTTGGAAATAGGTCTGCCACCAGTTACAAGACAGTTACAAGGCATTGAACATGTAATGTGGATTATAATAGTGATGGCATTTAAATTACCTGTTAATGCACAGCACATGTGTAATATTGCACTGACGTGACATTAAACTGTCAAGATGAAAATCCAGGATGGGGGATATGCAAAATTGGGGAGGTGGGGGGGGGGGGAGGGGGAGTCAGTCTACCCCATGACAGAAGGGGGAGGAGTTGCACAGTTTGATAGCCACAGGGAAGAAGGATCTCCTGTGGCGTCTGCACTGGATCTTGGTGGAACCAATCTGTTGCTGAAGGTGCTCCTCAGGTTGATCAGTGTGTTGTGGAGGGGATGAAATAAGAAGAGTTAAAGAAGGAACTGCAGATGCTGGAGAATCGAGGGTTACACAAAAAGCTAGAGAAACTCAGCGGGTGCAGCAGCATCTAAGGAGCGAAGGAGATAGGCGACGTTTCGGGTCGAGACCCTTCTTCAGACTCCTCAGGTTGACCCAAACTGTCGCCTATCTCCTTCGCTCCTTAGATGCTGCTGCACCTGCTGAGTTTCTCCAGCTTTTTGTGTAACCCATGAAATAAGAAGATCTTAGGATCTGTGATAAATAGCCAATAGGTGCAGGAGTAGGCCAATCGGCCCTCCAAGCCAGCACCGTCATTCACTGTGATCATGGCTGATCATCCACAATCAGTACCCAGCTCCTGCCTTCTCCCTATATCACTTGACTCTGCTATCTTTAAGAGCCCTACCTATCTCTCTAATGAAAGCATCATTCAGTGCCTATTAACTGATCTGATTATTCTCGGTTAGTGTAAAAGGCAATCTGGGTTTGTTTTTAAATCCAGTTAAAAATAACTAATGTGGTGAGATCAGTCCAGTGGAACAGTTTCAATGCAGCAACTGCATGCCTATTGAAAGTAAACTATTATCTGAATGGTGGCCGATTAGGAAAAGGGGAGATGCAACAAGACCTGGGTGTCATGGTACACCAGTCATTGAAAGTAGGCATGCAGGTGCAGCAGGCAGTGAAAAAAGCTAATGGTATGTTGGCATTCATAGCAAAAGGATTTGAGTATAAGAGCAGGGAGGTTCTACTGCAGTTGTACAGGGTCTTGGTGAGGCCACACCTGGAGTATTGCGTACAGTTTTGGTCTCTTAATCTGAGGAAAGACATTCTTGCCATAGAGGGAGTACAGAGAAGGTTCACCAGACTGATTCCTGGGATGGCAGGACTTCCATATGAAGAACGGCTGGATAGACTCGGCTTGTACTCGTTGGAATTTAGAAGATTGAAGGGGGATCTCATAGAGACTTACAAAGTTCTTAAGGGGTTGGACAGGCTAGATGTAGGAAGATTGGTCCTGATGTTGGGGAAGTCCAGGACAAGGGGTCACTGTTTAAGGATAAGGGGGAAGTCTTTTAGGACCGAGATGAGAAAATCATTTTTCACACAGAGATTGGTGAATCTGTGGAATTCTCTGCCACAGAAGGTTGTTGAGGCCTGTTCGTTGGCTATATTTAAGAGGGAGTTAGATGTGGCCCTTGTGGCTAATGGGATCAGGGGGTATGGAGAGAAGGCAGGTACAGGATACTGAGTTGGATGATCAGCCATGATCATATTGAATGGCGGTGCTGGCTCGAAGGGCCGAATGGCCTACTCCTGCACCTATTTTCTATATTTCTATGTTTCTAACTGCGCTACATCAAACTTCCCATACTGAAGATAGACACAAAATGCTGGAGTAACTCAGCGGGTCAGGCAGCATCTCTTGAGAGAAGGAATAGGTGGCGTTTCGGGTCAAGACCCTTCTTCGGACTGAGAGCCAGGGGAAAGGGAAACAAGAGATATAACGAGTTTTACAGACAGTGAAACTAGTACAACGACTTGGGTGGGGGAGGGGGGGACAGAGGGAGAAGAGAGAGAGAGAGAGAGAGAGAGAGAGAGAGAGAGAGAGCAAGGGTTACTTGAAGTTAGAGAAATTCCAGACTGCTGGGTTGTAAGCTGCCCAAGCAGAATATGAGTTGCTGTTCCTCCAATTTATTCTTGGTTCGTGTAAAAGGCAATCTGTGTTTTTTTTAAAAATCCAGTTAAAAATAACTAATGCAGTGAGATCAGTTCAGTGGAACGGCTTCATTACAGCAGTAGTACTACATCAAGCTCCCAGCACAGTGCATCCCAGTCAGCTCAGCTCACCTTTGCTGCAACGTCCTCCCTACCAGCCTCCCCCGTCTATCCCCATCACCTTTCTACCTTGATTCCTTCAAATGGGGCGGCACGGTGGCGCAAGGGTAGAGTTGCCGCCTGGCAGCGCCAGAGACCCGGGTTCTATCCCGACTACGGGTGCTGTCCGTACAGAGTTTGTACGTTCTCCCCGTGACCGCGTAGATTTTCCCCGGGTTTGCTCCGGTTTCCTCCCACGCTCCAAAGATGCGCAGAGTTTGTAACTTAATAGGGTGGGTAAAAATTGTAAATTGTCCCTAATGTGTGGGTCGGGGCTAACGTACAGGGATCGCTGGACGGCGCGGACTCGGTGGGCCGAAGGGCCTGTTTCCGTGCTGTGTCACTAATTTCTAATCTAAACTGCTTTTATGTAAAAGACCCGGTCAGCATAATACATCAATTTTACAAGGAGCTGCATGTACAGGCACATGTGCAGGTGACTATTCAAATCAGGACTGAAGAAGGGTTGCAAGGAGGGTCCCCGACTCGAAACACCACCCATCGATATTCTCCAGAGATGCTGCCAGACTTGCTGAGTTACTCCAGCACTTTGTGTCTTGTGTCAACATAAAATGTCCTCTGTGTAGGAAGTAACAGCAGATGCGGGTTTAAACTGAAGATAAACACAAAAAAGCTGGAGTAATTCGACGGGACAGGCAGCATCTCCGGAGGGAAGGAATGGGTGACGTTTTGGGTCCGTCTGAGGAAGGGTCTCGAATCAAAATCACCCATTCCTTCTCTCCATAAAATGCCCTCTGTCTCATCTTTAGCTCTCGAACTCAAACTGCAACCAAATTGTTTTTCATAAAGACCTTTTGCCTTTGAATTGCGGATAATCCCTTCATCAGTTTTGCATGGCTTCCGTGTCATCGATTTGTATCTTCAGTGAAGTGGAGTGGCCCCATTCAGCTGCCAGATGATGTCAATTAACAGGCAAAGGGTGAACCCTCGCTCCTTATAATAATGCCACACCGGCTAATTACACTCAAATATTAAAGGGGCACGGTGGCACAGTGGTAGAATTGCTGCCTTACAGCGTCAGAGACCCGGGTCCCAGGTTCGATCCCCACCACGGGTGCTGTTCCTACAGAGTTTGTATGTTCTTCCTGTGACCTGCATAGGATTTCACCGGGATCTTCGGTTTTCTCTCACACTCCAAAGACGTGCAGGTTTGTAGGTTAATTGGTGTGGTATAAATGTAAATTGGACTAGTGTCAGTGAGTGGGGATCGTTGGTCAGTGGGGACTCGGTGGGCCGAAGGGCCTGTTTCCGTGCTGTATTTCTAAACTAAACTAAACTTAGATTAAAGTCCAAAAGTAGGTTTTCATCTTACAGGGTGATCTTATAGAGGTGTACAAAATCATGAAAGGAATAGGGGTCAGGTAGATGCACAAAGTCTCTCGCCCAGAGTAGGCGAATCGAGGACCAGAGGACATAGATTTAAGGTGAAGATTCTCGAATTAATGGGAAGGAAAGTTCGAGAAGGGATAAGAGAGTAAGGTGAGAGCCAAATGTGAGCGGTGCGAGGGGGGACGTGAATACGGAGGTCAAAGTGTTGTATATGAATTCGCGAAGTAAAATAAATAAAGTGGACGAGCTTGAGGCTCAGTTAGAAATTGGCAAGTATGATGTTGTGGGAATTACAGAGACATGGCTGCAAGAGGACCAGGGCTGGGAACTGAATATCCAAGGGTATACCTCCTATCAGAAAGACAGACAGGTGGGCAGAGGGGGCGGGTTAGCTCTGTTGGTGAGGAATGAAATTCAGTCCCTTGCAAGGGGTGACATTGAAACAGGAGATGTGGAGTCAGTATGGATAGAACTAAGGAATTGTAAGGGTAAAAAGACCTTAATGGAACTTATCTACGGGCCCCCAAACAGTAGCCTGGACAAAGGGCGCAAGTTGAATCAGGAGTTAAAATTGGCATGTAGCAAATGTAATGCTGTGGTTATTATGGGAGATTTCAACATGCAGGTAGACTGGGAAAATCAGGTAGGCACTGAACCTCAAGAAAGGGACTTTGTAGAGTGCCTTCGTGATGGATTCTTAGAGCAGGTTGTATTGGAGCCTACCAGGGAGAAGGCAATTCTGGATTTAGTGTTATGTAATGAACCAGATTTGATAAAGGACCTAGAGGTTAATGAGCCATTAGGAGGTAGTGACCATAATATGGCCAGGTTTAATCTACAATTGGAGAGGGAGAAGGGTAGATTGGAGGTGTCAGTGCTACAGTTGAATAAAGGGGACTATGGGGCCATGAGGGAGGAGCTGGCCAAAGTTGACTGGAAAGATACACTAGCAGCGATGACAATGGAACAACAATGGCGGGTGTTTCTAGGAATAATACAGAAGGTGCAGGATCAGTTCATTCCCAGGAGGAAGAAAAATTCCAAGGGAAGAAAGGGGCGACCATGGCTGACAAGGGATGTCAGGAACAATATAAACATTAAAGCGAAGAAGTACAACGTAGCAAAGATGAGCGGGAAGCAAGAGGATTGGGTAATGTTTAAAGAGCAACAGAAGATAACTAAAAAGACAATGCGGGGAGAAAAGATGAGGTACGACGGTAAGCTATCCAAGAATATAAAGCACGATAGTAAAAGCTTCTTATGTGAAGAGGAAAAAATTAGTTAAGACCAAAGTTGGACCCTTGAAGACCAAAAAAGGTGAATTTATAATGGGGAACAAGGAAATGGCAGATGGGTTGGACAGGTACTTTAGATCCGTCTTCGCTAATGGGGACACAAACATTCTTCCTGATATAGTAGTGGCCAGAGGATCTGGGGTGACAGAGGAACTGAAGGAAATCCACATTAGGCAGGAAATGGTGTTGCGTAGACTGATGGGACTGAAGGCTGATAAATCCCCAGGGCTTGAATGTCTGCATCCCAGGGTACGTAAGGAAGTGGCTCTAGAAATCGTGGATGCATTGGTGATAATTTTCCAATGTTCTATAGACTCAGGATCAGTTCCTGTGGATTAGAGGGTAGCTAATGTTATCCCACTTTTTAAGAAAGGCGGGAGAGAGAAAACAGGGAATTATGGACCAGTTAGCCTGACATCGATGATGGGGAAGATGCTGGAGTCAATTATAAAAGATGAAATAGCCGCACATTTGGATAGCAGTAACAGGATCGGTCCGAGTCAGCATGGATTTACAAAGGGGACATTTTTTGAGGATGTAAACAGGAGAACAAGGGAGAGCCAGTGGATCTAGTGTACCTGGACTTCCAGTTTGATAAGGTCCCACATAGGAGATTAGTGGGCAAAATGAGGGCACATGGTATTGGGGGTAGAGTGCTGACATGGATAGAGAAGTGTTTGGCAGACAGGAAACAAAGAGTAGGGATTAACGGGTCCCTTTCAGAATGGCAGGCAGTGACTGGTGGGGTACCGCAAGGCTCGGTGCTGGGACCGCAGCTATTTACAATATACATCAATGATTTGGATGAAGGGATTCAAAGTAACATTAGCAAATTTGCAGATGACACAAAGCCGGGTGGCAGTGTGAACTGTGAGGAGGATGGTATGAGAATGCAGGGTGACTTGGACAGGTTGGGGGAGTGGGCAGATGCATGGCTGATGAAGTTTAATGTGGATAAATTAGAGGTTTTCCATTTTGGTAGCAAAAACAGGAAGGCAGATTACTATCTAAATGCTATCAAGTTGGGAAAAGGGGAAGTACAATGGGATCTGGGAATCCTTGTACATCAGTCTATGAAAGTAAGCATGCAGGTACAGTAGGCAGTGAAGAAAGCGAATGGCATGTTGGCCTTTATAACAAGAGGAGTCGATTGTAGGAGCAAAGAGGTCCTTATGCTGTTGTACAGAGCCCTAGTGGGACCACAACTGGAGTATTGTGTGCAGTTTTGGCCCCTAATTTGAGGAAGGACATTCTTGCTATTGAGGGAGTGCAGCGTAGGTTTACAAAATTAATTCCCGGGATGGCAGGACTGTCATATGCTGAGAGAAAGGAGTGGCTGGACTTGTACACTCTGGAGTTTAGAAGGATCAGAGGGGATCTTATTGAAACATATAAGATTGTTAAGGGTTCGGACACGCTAGAGGCAGGAAACATATTCCCGATGTTGGGCAGTTTAAGAATAAGGGGTAAGCCATTTAGAATGGAGACGAGGAAACACTTTTTCTAACAGAGAGTTGTGAGTCTGTGGAATTCTCTGCCTCAGAGGGCAGTGGCGGCCGGTTCCCTGGATACTTTCAAGAGAGAGCTAGATAGGGTTCTTAAAGATAGCAGAGTCAGGGAATATGGGGAGAAGGCTGGAACGAGGTACTGATTGGGGATGATCAGCTATGACCACATTGAATGGCGGTGCTGGCTCGAAGGGCCGAATGGCCTACTCCTGCACCTATTGTCTATTGTCTATTGTCTGTTGAAGGGGAAAAGATTTAATAAGAATCTGAGGGGTAACTATTTCACACAAAGGGTGGTGGGTGCATGGAACGAGCTGCGAGAGGAGGCAGTTGAGGCTGGAACTAGCCCATCATTTAAGAAACAGTTAGAAAGGTGCATGGCTGGGACAGGTTTGGAGGGATATGGACCGAACACGGGCAGGTGGAACTTGAGTAGCTTGGACATGTTGGCCGGTGTTGGCAAGTTGGGCAAAGGGGCCTATTTCCACCTTTAGTATCACTCTATGACTCTAATCACCACAAACCTATCGTTTATCAGTTCTGGTCTCCAAATCTGAGGAAGGACATTATTGCCATCGAGGGAGAGCAGAGAAGGTTCACCAGACTGATTCCTGGGATGTCAGGACTGTCTTATGAAGAAAGACTGGATAGACTCGGTTTATACTCTCTGGAATTTAGGAGATTGAGAGGGAATCTTATAAAAACTTACAGAATTCTTAAGGGGTTGGACAGGCTAGATGCACGAAGATTGTCCCCGATGTTGGGGAGGTCCAGGACAAGGGGTCACAGGTTAAGGATAAGGGGGAAATCCTTTTGGACCGAAATGAGAAGGAATTTTTTCACACAGAGAGTGGTGGGTCTCTGGAACTCTCTGCCACAGAGGGTACTTGAGGCCAGTTCATTGGCTATATTTAAGAGGGAGTTAGATGTTGCCCTTGTGGCTAAAGGGATCAGAGGGTATGGAGAGAAGGCAGGTACGGGATACCGAGTTGGATGATCAGCCATGATCATATTGAATGGCGGTGCAGGCTCGAAGGGCCGAATGGCCTACTCCTGCACCTAATTTCTATGTTTCTATGTTTGTGCGGAGTGTGGCTTTACACTTAAACACACACTGGAGTGGTTTGCAGGCTTGCTATTTGAAGGAAGGGTTCTGGTGTCACAAGCGTTAGGAAGCTGATGGGCATTGTCCTCGGGTTACAGGGAGGTTTCCGAGGTCAGGATGAATTTTCCCTTCCCAAGGCTGGGAGTTCACCGCAACAGCCCCAAATGTCGGCAAAGGGACTGATTGACCTTGTGGGGTCAGCTGCGCAGAAGCTTATCCCCCGGTGAACTCGGAATGGATTTCTCCGTCTTGCTGACCGTCAAGTCTTCATTAGAGGTGATAATGAAGTTACATCGCGGCCATGGTGTGCGAGCTTTATTAATCCGGAAAGCTGAACCATGACGAGGGAATACAAAAATTTAAAGAACAGTGGGAGGAGGCAGCACATTGTTGAACCTTCAGGCAGAACTGTTAATTAGCCATGCTTCCCCATTATGCCCAGGGTACTGTATTGACCCCAGATGTGCAATCCAGCTGGTGTATTGTGTGGCATGTGTTAAAATGAGCGGGGGAGAGAGAGTGCGTAAAGATCAGTGATCCAAGGATTTGATTAAAATACCCGTTCAATGGCACGAGTTCCTTTCAACTCTAAATCACAACAAATATTGCCTCTCAAGGAAAGGCGACCATGTAGAAACTGTGACCGATTTCTTCCTTTGTCTCAGGAACGGAATGCTGTGCGCTCTGAAAATACGCTGCTGAAATCTGTGCACGCGGGATATCTTTACATGCCGTTCAAATAATGGCTGGTGTTTCTTGCTTGCTTTTGTGCCAAAGTCATTGGAAATACACGTCATAAGGTCATAAGTAAACTAATTCAGAAATATACAGCTGCTACGCTGTGTAGAACCAGGATCCGTTTACATGGACCTTTATTATACTCCCCAAAACTGGAATGGAAAGTTATAATCATGTTCCTAAGCTTATTCCATAAGCTATATTCCTCATAGCTTATTCCCTTTTTATCTCTCTAACTTCCTCCTGTGAAATGGGCGGCACGGTGGCACAGCGGTAGAGTTGCTGCATTACAGCGACCCGGGTTCGATCCCGACTACGGGTGCTGCCTGTACGGAGTTTGCACGTTCTCCCCGTGATCCGCAGGGGGGTGGGGGGGGGGGGGGGTTCTCCGGGTGCTCCGGTTTCCTCCCGCACTCCAAAGACGTGCAGGTCTGTAGGCTAATTGTAGAAATGGTAAATTTCTTGGTAAGTTGTGGAAATTGCAAAATTGTTCCTACTGTGTCTCGGCTAGTGTACGGGGGTCAAGAATCAAGAGAGTTCTATTGTCATGTGTCCCAGATAGGACAATGAAATCCTTGCTTGCTGCAGCACAACAGATTATTGTAGACATAAATACAGAACAGATCAGTGTGTCCATACACCATAGACCATATATACACACATGAATAAACAGATAAAGTGCAATAGGCTGTTATAGTTCAGAGTTTGTTTGAAGTTGTGTTTAATAGTTTTAATGGCTGTGGGGAAGAAGCTGTTCCTGAACCTGGATGTTGCAGATTTCAGGCTCCTGTACCTTCTACCTGATGGCAGTGGTGAGATGAGTGTGTGGCCAGGATGGTGTGGGTCCTTGATGATGCTGGCAGCCTTTTTGAGGCAGCGACTGTGATAGATCCCCTCGATGGTGGGGAGGTCAGAGCCGATGATAGACTGGGCAGTGTTTACAACTTTCTGCATCCTTTTCACCTCCTGGATGCTCAGGTTGTCAAAATAAGCCACGATACAACCGGTCAGCATGCTCTCTACTGTGCTCCTGTAGAAGTTAGAGAGAGTCCTCCTTGACAGACCGACTCTCCGTAATCTTCTCAGGAAGTAGAGGCGCTGATGTGCTTTCTTTATAATTGCATCAGTGTTCTGGGACCAGGAGAGATCTTTGGAAATGGGCACGCCCAGGAATTTGAAGTTCTTGACCCTTTCCACCACCGACCCGTTGATATAAACGGGATTGTGGTTTCCTATCCTACGCCTTCCAAAGTCCACAATCAGTTCCTTGGTTTTGCTGGTGTTGAGAGCCAGGTTACTGTGCTGGTTGGAACGGACTCGGTGGGCCGAAGGGCCTGTTTCCGCACACTCTACCTCTATAAGGTCTGAAAGAAGTGTTCATCTTGCCTTCAGCTGATTGGAGGCTGTGACCTTTCCAGAGACCTGTTTGGATAGCAGCTTTCGAGCATTCTAAATCAGGTTCAGTTTCACCAAGCTGTAGGCTTATTTTCTTGCTGAGGTCGAGCTTTTAGCGTGCTAAATCATCAAACAGCTGGTAGCTACTGACAGGTTGTTTGTGCCTTTATCTGTAAAAGGCCAATATAGATAAAACACTGTCAACATGCTGGACCAGATTTATAAATCTAGTTTATGTAGCTGGAGAGCTTTCTATGCTTGAGATGGCGAGGTTAACTTGGTACAATTCCTTAGCTATCTCCTCTTTTGTCCGGTTTCATGGATAAGAATGTCGAACAGTAGAGCATGGGATCAGGCCTTTCGGCCCACAATGTCACAGAGTCATAGAATCGTACAGCGTGGAAACAGGCCCTTTGGCCCAACTTGCCCACACCGTCAAACATGTCCCATCTACACTAATCCCATCTGCCTGCGCTTGGTCAATATCCCTCTAAACCTGTCCTATCCATGTACCCGCCTTAAACGTTGCGATAGTCCCCGTCTCAACAACCTCCTCCGTCAGCTTGTTCCATACACCCACCACCCTTTGTGTAAAAAAAGTTACCCCTCAGGTTCCCATTAAATATTTCCCCCCTCACCTTAAACCTCTGTCCACTGGTTCTCAATTCCTCTTCTCTGGGCAAGAGATTCTGTGCGTCTACCCGATCTGTTCCTCTTGTGATTTTGAGCACCTCTATAACATCACCCTTCTTCCTCATGTCCGTGCCATGTTAACCTAATTGCCTCTGCCCACATGTGATCCATACCCCTCCAACTTCCTGCATATCTATGTGATTAGAATTAGCACTATCGTTTTAATGACAATTTTTTAATGACAATGTTTGAGCAAAACTGCAAAATGCAGATGGCACCACTCAACCTCGGTTGGAGTGAAGGACACTGAATGGAATGTGAGAATTGTGTTAGAATTTCAAAAAGCTCATTCTTTAGAAGTTTGAAAGTAAAGTAGAATATTTTCCCACTCAGCCTGACGCTTTCACTCGCCTTTTTTCACTTTGTCGCACGACATTGTTCAAGATCATTAATATACCCTTTATCCTCTCCCTTCCTAAATGTAAATGCTCCCATTAGCACTCTCATTTTAATGACAGTTTTGTACATCGTCTCTCTGTTTCTCTATCTATCCCGGTGCGCATACATTTCCCCCACCATCATCAGAGGATTAGATCGGATAGATGCACAGAATCTCTTGCCCAGAGTAGGGGAATCGAGGACCAGAGGACATGGGTTCAAGGTGAAGGTGAAAAGATTTAATAGGAATCTGAGGGGTGACTTTTTCACACAAAGGGTGGTGGGTGTATGTAACAAGCTGCCAGAGGGGGTAGTTAAGGCTGGGACTATCCCATCATTTAACAGTTAGGTATATGGATTTTTTAGGGTTTTGGGGGTTTTTTTTAGATACAGCGCGGAAACAGGCCTTTCGGCCCAACAGGTCCACGCTGTCCAACACTCTCCTATACCCATTAGGGACAATTTTTACATTTAACGAGCCAATTAACCTATGTACCAGTGTGGGAGGAAACCGAAGATCTTGGAGAAAGCCCACGCAGGTCACGGGGAGAACGTACAAACTCCATACAGACAGACAGCACCCGTAGTCAGGATCGAACCAGCATCTCCGGTGCCGCAATCATTGTAAGGCAGCAACTCTACCACTGCGCCACCGTGCCACCCAAACGGATAGGACAAGTTTGGGGGATATGAATGAATGAATAAGTTTATTGGCCAAGTATGTTCACATACATATGGACGAAACACAGGCAGGTGGGACTAGTATAGCTGGGATATTGTTGGCCAGTGTGGGCAAGTTGGGCCGAAAGGCCTGTTTCCGCACGGTATCACTCCATGACCTCCCAGCACCCTAGCTATCCTAATCCTATTCCCCTCTCTGCCCCCTCATCTCCCATCTGCGAGCCCCAAATATCCCTTTCTTCCCTTCCCTCTAGTCCCATTACGCCCATCTCCCACTCCTCAACCCCCCCCCCCCCCCCCCTCCGAGCTTTATGTGTCACGCCACCCCTCCTCTCCTTATCCGACAGTCTATTGCCTCCCTTTCACCTCTCACCTTTGACACTCAGGCTTGACTCCCAAGTGATGTCACTTTGTCTCCCGCTGCTAAAAACTGTGGTCCGATGAGTGAGTCTTTGATGCACGCACGGTGCGTGGGTCTGGATTGTCTCTGAAAGCATAATGGGGAGGTTAGATCCAAAAGTGATCCATTCGCACACCCTTTCTACTGATATCTGGTAAAAAATACACTTCTCATGCTGGAGACAGACTCAAAATGCCGGACTAACTCAGCGGGTCAGCCAGCATCGCTGGAGAAACAAAATAGGTGACGTTTCGGGTCCTGACCCCACTTCAGACTGAATAGAAAGAGAGAGAGCGACTTTAGGAGTCTGAAAAAAGGGTCTCGACCCGAAACGCCACCTATTCCTTTTCTCCAGAGATGCTGCCTGACCCGCTGAGTTACTCCAGCGTTTTGTTTCTATCTTCGGTGTAATCCAGCTTCTGCAGTTTCCTCCTACACACTCTCCATGCCAGTCTCTTTGAATAGAGTCACAGAGCCAAAAACGTCCTTCAGTTGTAGAAATATGTTCGGACTAACTAGGACCTCGTCAACTACTGTATCAACCTCACATCTACATTAATTCTACGTTAGTAGAATTGGCAGGGGTGCTGAGGAAGAGGATTTCTTGGAATGTATGTGGGATAGGTTTCTAAACCAACATGTAGAGGAACCAACGAGAGAGCTGGCTATTCTAGACTGGGTATTGAGTAATGAGGAAGGGTTAGTTAGCAGTCCCCTTGGGCAAGAGTGACCATAATATGGTTGAGTTCTTCATTAGGATGGAGAATGACATTGTTAATTCAGAAACAAGGGTTCTGAACGGTAACTTTGAGGGTATGAGACGTGAATTGGCCAAGATAGACTGGCAAGTGATTCTTAAAGGGATGACGGTGGATATGCAACGGAAGGTATTTAAAGACTGCATGGATGAATTACAACAATTGTTCATTCCAGTTTGGCAAAAGAATAAATCAGGGAAGGTAGTGCATCTGTGGATAACAAGGGAAATCAGGGATAGTATCAAAGTAAAAGATGAAGCATACAAATTAGCCAGAAAAAGCAGCCTACCAGAGGACTGGGAGAAATTTAGAGTCCAGCAGAGGAGGACAAAGGGATTAATTAGTAAAGGGAAAATAGATTATGAAAGAAAACTAGCAGGGAACATAAAAATTGACTGCAAAAGTTTTTATAGATATGTGAAGAGAAAAAGATTAGTTAAAACAAATGTAGGTCCCTTGCAGTCAGAAACAGGTGAATTGATCATGGGGAACAAGGACATGGTAGACCAATTGAATAACTACTTTGGTTCTGTCTTCACTAAGGAAGACATAAATAATCTGCCGGAAATAGCAGGGGACCGGGGGTCAAATGAGATGGAGGAACTGAGTGAAATCCAGGTTAGTCGGGAAGTGGTGTTAGGTAAATTGAATGGATGAAAGGCCGATAAATCCCCAGGGCCAGATAGGCTGCATCCCAGAGTGCTTAAGGTAGTAGCCCCAGAAATAGTGGATGCATTAGTGATAATTTTTCAGAACTCTTTAGATTCTGGAGTAGTTCCTGAGGATTGGAGGGTAGCTAATGTAACCCTTTCAACCATTAGGGAGACAGACAAAAACCTCCGGGAACCTCCGGGAACCGCACGGAAACCTTGGGTGGGGCACAAAGTCTCCAGAGGTTTCCGTTCAGGTTTCGTAAGTGGGGCAGGGGCATAACTCAGCAGGTCTGGCAGCATCTCTGGAGAGAAAGCATGGCTGGCGTCTCCAGTCGGGACCCTTCTTCGGGAGGGTCTGAAGAAAGGTCCCGACCCGAAACCTTACCCATCCTTTCTCTCCAGAGATGCGGCCAGACCCGTTGAGTTACTCCAGCACTTTGTGTCTATCTTCCCAAAATGTTCCCTAAACCATTTTCTCCAGAATTTCTGCCTGACCTGCTGTGTTACTCCATCCAGCATTTTGGTATAAACCAGAATATTCAGTTCCTTTCTACACATCATGTTCGGCATGTACATTGTGGGCTAAATGGATGTGCTGCACTTTGCTGTGATCTACAATCAGAGTATCTTTTTACAACAGATCTTCGCCAGTATGCACCTCATTATAAGTAGCTCTAATAACAAGCAACAAATTATAGGTCAGTCTGACTGCAGTGTATTTGATTCAGGAGGCGGGTATTAGCAGTTGCAAGGGAACTTTGGTTATTGTGATATCTATATTCCCAATAGGAGTTGCATTCAAGACAATTTTGTTTACAGATATTAAATCTGAGTCAGGAGATCATTAGGATTGTTTTTCAGGTAGATTTGGGCTTCTTGCCAAGGCTGTCTTTGAAATTCCTCCAAGTGGAAGTCTGTGAGTTTTAAGATTCCATTAATGAATGAGAAAATCGTATTCTCTGCCGGGACAAGATTTATGAGGATGTTGCCAGAACTCGAGGGTCTGAGCTATAACAGCGGTTTAAGGATAGGGGGGGAAGTATTTTAGGACCGAGATGAGAAGATCATTTTTCACACAGAGAGTGGTGAGTCTGTGGAATTCTCTGCCACAGAAGGTGGTTGAGGACAGTTCATTGGCTATATTTAAGAGGGAGTTTGATGAGGCCCTTGTGGCTAAAGGGATCAGGGGGTATGGAGAGAAGGCAGGTACGGGATACTGAGTTGGATGATCAGCCATGATCATATTGAATGGCGGTGTAGGCTCGAAGGGCCAAATGGCCTACTCCTGCACCTATTTTCTATGATTCTATGGTTGACCAGGCTGGGACTCTATTCCTTGGAGCGCAGGAGGATGAGGGGTGATCTTACAGAGGAGTATAAAATCATGAGAGGAATAGATCGGGTAGATGCACAGAATCTCTTGGGCAGAGTAGGGGGATCGAGGCCCAGAGGGCATTGGTTCAAGATGAAGGGGAAAAGATTTAATAAGAATCTGATGGGTGACCTTTTCACACAAAGGGTGGTGGGTGTATGGAACAAGCTGCCAGAAGAGATAGTTGAGGCTGGGAATATCCCCACATTAAAGAAACAGTTATACAGGTACATAAATAGGACAAGTTTGGAGGGGTATAGACCAAATCCGGGTTGGTGGGACTAGTGCAGCTGGGACATTGTGTGGGCAAGTTGAGCCAAAGGGCATGTTTCCACACTGTATCACTCAAAGACTCTATGACTCTATTAAGGAATCTGAATAGCAAGAATCTCTTTCCATGTTTCTTTGCTTGAATATACCATTCAATAAAGCACCATAGCAGATTATCGTATGCCGAACTTTGTCATAAATCAAATATTTCCTACACTCAGGTTGCATTGCAGCTAAATAGGTTCTGATAAGCAAAAAAAAAGGAAATAAATTAAGCTAATAATGCATTTCCTTCCTGGCATTAGAGCACAATTAATCACACTATTAAAACCATAAATCTAAAGCTAAAACTTTGCTTAAAAGTGATAAAAGTGATAAGGTCATGTAAAAAGAATAGAACTAGACTGTTCGGTCCATCAAGTCTACTCCGCTATTTACTCATGGCTGATCTATCTCTTCCTCCTAACCCCATTCTCCTGCCTTCTCCCCATAATCTCTGACACCCGCACCAATCAAGAATCTATCTATCTCTGCCTTAAAAATATCCACTGACTTGGCCTCCACAGCCTTCTGTGGCAAAGAATTCCATAGATTCACCTGAAATGTCTCCTCATCTCCTTCCTAAAAGAACATCCTTTAATTCTGAGGCTATGACTCCTAGTCCTAGACTCTCCCACTAGTGGAAACATCCTCTCCACATCCACTCTATCCAAGCCTTTCAATATTCTGTTCAATTCAATGAAGTCCCCCCTCATTCTTCTAAACACCAGTGAGTGCAGGCCCAGTGCCGACAAACGCTCATCCTAGGTTAACCTACTCATTCCTGGGATCATCCTTGTAAACCTTCTCTGGACCCACTGCAGAGCCAGCATTGCCTTCCTCAGATATGGTGCCCAAAATTGCTCACAATATCCCAAATGCGGCCTTCACAGCGCTTTATAGAGCCTCAGCATTACATCCCTGTTTTTGTATACAAGCCCTCTTGAAAAAGATGCTATAATATACATTAGCAACGTTACAAAATTTTGAGATTTTAAAAATCAAGTCTGCAATTTATCCCATCAGATAAAGCATAAAAAGAAGTTTAATTTGACACCTAATTCACTTTCATATCTTCAGTATTAAGAAAGTTATGACCATTTTCATACTCGGAAATTAGCATCTTGCTCCCCATTGCCTTTCAATTGACTTAACTCAAAAGCTGTGATCTAGAACCATTAAAAGCCCATAACTTTCTTAAAAATTAAGAGAACTCAATGAAATTTTCAGTTATTATCGATTGAAGCATTCTGAAACAAATATGAAACAATCTTACTTGGATGACCTGAAATTAAAGCATATAATTAGTTAGTTATCTAATTGTAGCTAATTACAAAATTCAATGAGTAGATCTAAACATCTATCCATTTCATAAGAAAAGATAAACTTTTTTTAAATTGCCTAAGTGTCCAAATAACATTCACACAATAATCTACAATATAACATAATTTTTAAATCTCATTTTCATGAATTTCTGGGCCAAATGGAATGAATTTAGTGTTTAATGCCTGTAACTTAATGGCCATTTAAATCAACTAGCGAGTGGGTTTTAGTGGAATGCGGTGGATTGGAACGTTGTGGTTTGCGGTGAAGTCGGGAGGAAAAATACTGTTGGTTCATACATTTTTTTTGGACCCCATTTCGCAACATGAAAATATTATTAAAGCCTCCATAAAGCCAACTTTTAATATAAAAATAAACTATGTACTTTTTTTTCTCCCCTACGCAAAATCCTTCCCGTTATCGGCACTCACGGCTTTTGAAGGTGATTTTTAAATTACTCTAGATAATAAATAATCTAGCGTAATTAAAAAATACCTTTATTAATGAAATGTCGGAGCGATTTTTCTTCCGCAACGAAATCGCCCGACATTGATCGATTTGCCCATTCTGAAGAAAAACGGCACTTTAAGCCCGCCCCCCTCTGAAAGGCGCCAAAGTCGCGCACACGGGGAGCGGCAGAACTGCAGCGCTGCTCAAGGTAAGTTTTATAACATACCTATATAAATGTTATAAGAAGGATCTGCAGGTGCTGGTTTATACCAAAGACAGATATAAAATGCCGGGGTAACTCATCGGGTCAGGCAGCAATTCTGGAGAAAATGGTTAGGTAACGGGAATACAAGAGAGCAAGTTCACCCTTGTGTGTGGACTCGATAAGAAGAAGGCACATGTGATGAGTCACAGTTTTGTTTTGTATACCCACGGTATGCAAAGAGTTGCCACATAAAGGGCACGGACAAAGTTACAAAGTATCCCATGCCGGGTCTACCTTTGGTCTTCTCCCCCCCGTCCCCTCACGGCGGTCCCCCCACGACGGGTCCTCCTTTGTTCCCAGCGGCTGGTCCTCTGGCAGGCTCCGTTGACCCGCAAGGCTCCATCAACCCAGGCAGGCTCATCTGGACAGAGGTTACAGTCTGGTCAGCCACACCTGATTAGATGGTGCGAGGAGGCTGGAGTAGCCAAACTATATATTTGTATCTTGTGTGCTACCTACTAAAGTCATCGGTAATCTTTAAATTGTTGCAAAAATCTACAACCAATAATTCAAACCATTATTAACTTGTGTAGCAAGAATATTGATTTCTAGGCATCAGCTCCGAGATCATCACACCCTAAAAACATTGTTTATATTCTCTCAACCGCGTTCATTCAACAGATCATGTATAATTTAACCCCAGTTTTAACTGTGATCTACGTAATCTGTTGATGGAAAGTTGTGTCAATGTAGTCGCCGACCCTCTAATGAAACATGGGTTACCTTGAATATTTGTGCAACTCCAGAATATTCTGAGTGCAACTCCACGGATGCCCCCGCTTCTGACCTCACCAGTGTACGATCCATGATAAATGAGGTATTTCATCACCAACCTGATCTCCGGGTGGCTCAGCACTTCAACTCCCCCTCCCATTTCAAATCTGACCTTTCTGTCCTGGGCCTCCTCCATGGCCTGAGTGAGTCCCACCGCAAATTGGGGGAGCAGCACCTCATATTTCGCTTGGGTAGTTTGCACCCCAGCGGTATGAACATTGACTTCTCCAATTACAGGTAGTCCTTGCTTTCTCCTTCCTTTCCCTCCCCTTCCCAGCTCTCCCACAGCCTACTATCTCCGCCTCTTCCTTTCTTTTTCCCGCCCTACCCCCAGACATCAGTCTGAAGAAGGATCTTGACCCGAAACATCGTCTATTCCTTCGCTCCATAGATGCTGCCCCAGCCGCTGAGTTTCTCCAGCTTTTTTGTCTACCTTCGATTTTACCAGCATCTGCAGTTGTTTCTTAAATATTTTAATCCCTGTATATTTGTTCTGCATCACTCCATTCCTTGCTCAGATACTTATCCTGAAGCATAGTGTGTGCGAAGGAACTGCAGATGCTGGTTTTTACCTAAGATAGACACAAAATGCTGGATTAACTCAGCGGGTCAGACAGCATCTCTGTAGAAAAGGAATTGGTGACGTTTCGGGTCGGAAGAAGGGTTCCTTTTCTCCAGAGATGCTGCCTGACCCGTTGAGTTAATCCAGCATGTTGTGCCTATCCTGAAGCAGTTTTGTTTAGCTTAGTTTAGAGATACGGCGCGGAAACAGGCCCTTCGGCCCACCGTGTCCGCGCCGACCAGTATACACTATCCCCAGGATAGTGCAACACCATCCTACACATCAGGGACAATTTGCAATTTTTTACTGAAAACAATTAACCTCCAACCCTGTACGTCTTCCGAATGTGGGAGGAAACTGGAGCGCCCGGAGAAAACCCATGCGGTCACAGGGAGAACGTGCAAACTCCGTACAGACAGCACCCGTAGTCAGGATCGGATCCGGGTCTCTGGCGCTGTAAGGCAGCAGCTCTACTGCTGTGCTTCCGTGCTGCCCCCTAAGTGTTATTAATTACTGTATAAGTGTTGTTCAGGTTGAACTTCATTGGAACAGCATAGGAGCCCAAGGACTGAGAAGACACTGGTGGGGCGGGTTGGAGAATTATAATAACAATGGACTGAAACCACAGGGTCATCCATTGGCGGTGTTTTATAGGTGAGCGCTCAGCTCATAGACTTATGGGCCTGTCCCACTTAGGCGACTTTTTAGGTGCCTGCAGGAGACTATGGTCGCCACATGTTCCCGGGTGGATGCGGGGGAGTCGCCTTCATGGTCGTGAGGAGTTCCCGCATTCTGGGAATTAGTCGCGGCCTCATTATGGGTTGCCGCAAATTTTTCAACACGTTGAAAAATTAGCGGCGACTAGAATGAAGCCGCCATGGAGAATAGCGAGAATTCTCGTGCCGTAGGTGGGTCGCCAGGAGGTCCTAGTGGGTTTCCAGGAGGTCGAAGGTTCTCGGAGGTTCTCGGAGGTTCTTGTAGGTTGTAGCCGGTGCTGACCGGTGAATTTCATTGGCTCATTGGGGAAAAAAAGGTAAGCCTTAGTTTTCAGAACCAAGGATAACCGACCGGTGATGTTAAATGTCCGCCGAGCTTCACAGTCGTGTATCTCTGGCTTCTTAAAAGTTGTCTCCATCCTTCTCCCCCCCTTCTCCCCCCTTCTCCCCCCCCTCTCCCCCCTCCCCTTTCTCTTTTAAAGGACTTATCGTACGCTGTGCTTTAGCCATCTTAATTACAGCGCCAACCTTCCTGTTCATTGCGGTGTGCGTCTGTATCACCATGGCTTTGCACCGTGTGAATTATTTAGACAGGGCAAGCGGGGGGAGCGTTGTCTAAAATATTCACATGGGCTGGTGAAGGAAACAATGTGTTTGTGTGTGTGTGTGTTCCACTCTGACAGTCGCTGTTGCAGCTGCCGGTTTTTCAGGCGACTGCCGGCCACTTGACAGTCGCCCGCAGCCTGCTGAAAAATGGCCTACGTGGGACAGGCCCATTAGACTATCCTCTAAATGGGGTGGGGATTCGGAAATCAGAGATGCAAAGGGACTTGGTAGTTTTTGGTGCGGAATGCAGGGAAAGATTAATATGCAGCTTGAGTTGGTAATAAGGAAGGCAAATGCAAGGTTAGCATTCATTTTGAGAGGATTTTATGTAAAAGCAAGGATGTAATGCTGAGGTAGTAAATGGCGCTATTCAGACCATATTAGGAATATTGTGAGCCGTTTGGGGCCCCATATCTGAGGACGGATATGCTGGCATTGGAGAGGGTCCAGAGGCGGGTTACCAGAATGGTCCCGGGGAAGATTGGGTTAATGGATAAGAGGTGTTTGATGGCTCTGGGCCTGTACTAACTGGAGTCTAAAAGGATAAGGGGAATCTCATTGAAACCTACACAATGACAAAGGCCCAGATAGAGTAGATGTTAAGAAGATGTTTTCATTCGTGCCAAGAACTTTCTATAGGCATGCAGGTGCAGCAGGCAGTGAAGAAAGCAAATGGTATGTTAGCATTCATAGCGAAAGGATTTGAGTATAGGAGCAGGGAGGTTCTACTGCAGTTGTACAGGGTTTTGGTGAGGCCACACCTGGAGTACTGCGTACAGTTTTGGTCTCCAAATCTGAGGAAAGACATCCTTGCCATAGAGGGGGTACAGAGAAGATTCACCAGACTGATTCCTGGGATGTCAGGACTTTCATATGAGGAAAGATTGGATAGACTCGGTTTGTACTCGATGGAATTTAGAAGATTGAGGGGGGATCTTATAGAAACCTACAAAATTCTTTAGGGGTTGGACAAGCTAGATGCTGGAAGATTGTTCCCGATGTTGGGGGAGTCCAGAACAAGGGGTCACAGTCTAAGGATAAGGGGGAATTCCTTTAGGACCGAAATGAGGAAAACATTCTTTACACAGAGAGTGGTGAGTCTCTGGAATTCTCTGCCACAGAAGGTAGTTGAGGCCAGTTCATTGGCTATATTTAAGAGGGCGTTAGATGTGGCACTTGTGGCTAAAGGGATCAGGGGGTATGGAGAGAAGGCAGGTACGGGATACTGAGTTGGATGATCAGCCATGATCACATTGAATGGCGGTGCAGGCTCGAAGGGCCGAATGGCCTACTCCTGCACCTATTTTCTATGTTTCTATGTTTCTAACTGCCATGTTCCAGGGGTGCCAAATTACTGGAGTTTTACCATATAAGGGGAAACCATATATGTACCATACCATATACATAGGAGGTCATGTTGCTGTTGTATAAGACGTTGGTGAGGTCGCATTTAGAGTAATGCATTCAGTTCTGGGCACCATGAGGAAAGAGGTTGTCAAGCTGGAAAGGGTACAGAGAAGATTTACAAGGGTGTTTCCCAGGGTTAGAGGATGTGAGCTATGGGGAGAGGTTGAGTAGGCTGGGACTCTATTCCTTGCAGCACAGGAGGATGAAGGGGGATCTTATTGTGGTGTATAAAATCGTGAGAGGAATAGATTGGGTCTTTTGCCCAGAGTAGGTGAAACAAGGACCAGAGGACATAGGTTTAGGATGAAGGGGAAAAGATTTACTCGGAATCTTTTTCACACAGAGGGTGGTGGGTGTATGGAACAAGCTGCCAGAGGACGTAGTTGAGGGGCTATCCCAATATTTAAGAAACAGCTTGGCAGGTACATGGATAGGACAGGTTTGGAGGGATATGGACTGAACGCAGGCAGGTGGGACTAGTGCAGCTGGGACATGTTGGCCAATGTGGGCAAGTTCAGCTGAAGGGCCTGTTTCCACACAGTATCACTCTATGACCCCGTGACTCTAAAAGATCAAAATGTTTGACCATTTCGTTTTAGTACACTCTATATAATAGCATTGATTACTTTTCTTTGAAGTTCGTACATGAATCACGCTGCAGAAATGTGCAAAACGATGTAATTCGATGATGAATAACTGTAAACGGCCTCCGAAGATGGGCACAAAATGCTGGAGTAACTCACAGGCAACATCTCTGGATAGAAGGAATGGGTGACGTTTTGGGGGGGGAGACCTTTCTTCAGACTGCAAACTTCCCAGTAACTTTCATCCATCACGTGCTTGCGTCGATATTACCTGAGCCCCTCAGCAATTTTAAGACTGGCCGTACCCCTTCCTCTGCCTTCAGCTCTGCATGTTTTGAAATCACACTTCAAGATGTGTTTAAGAGGCTTTTAGATATAGTCACATGGAATTGCGGGGGATAGAGGGATGGGGACCATGTACAGGCAGATGAGATCGGTTTAACTTGGCATCATGTTCTGCATGTGTTGGCATACATGGGTTCCTGTTCTATAATAGTAAGATTAAACGAGAACTTACCAGTTTGAAGTTTGATCTTTATTTTATGAGGAGTTACGATGAGGGATTACGTGAAGACCCCGCCAGCACGCATGCGCGACATTCTTCAAAGCAGTGGTGTGAAATCACAGACAGTCACAAATGACTAATATAGTAAGATAAGAGAGAACTTTCATACCAGGTGATCTTTATAGTAGAGGGTTGGGAGCGGAGGGCACGTAATCCCTCATCGTAACTCCTCATAAAATAAAGATCAAACTTCAAACTGGTAAGTTCTCGTTTAATCTTACTATTTTACTTCAGAGTCACGTGAGTGACTATGTGAAGATTTCAAAGCTCTGTGATTTCATGCCCTGGAAGCTCCATGCTCACACACCGCTATGCTGGGATGAGAGGATGAACGTAATTCAGACATGACACTGGCTGAAAAACGAAATAGGTATTTATTCATACCAAAACAAATAAATCCCATAGGGGTAAATTATTTGGCAGTACTCAGAATCCTCCCTGCAAAAATGTCAGAGGAGGCCACGGGTTTGTTGTAGAAACGATGAAAAGTTTTTTCATTACTCCAACCCGCTGTGGCCAGGATGTGGTCCAATGGTACTTCCAACCTCCTAGCCGCCGAAGTGGATGCCGCCCTGGTGGAGTGAGATTTGTATACATTAGTGTCCACCCCCGCTGCATCCAGTACCACCCTTAACCATCTAGAAATGGTTTGCACCGTGCCTTTATGATTGGGCTTCTTGTGGCTTATAAGCAAAGCTGTCTCCGTGCCCCTGAGATCTTTGGTGACTGTGATATATTGTGAAATTAACGTGACGATGCAGAGTCGAGTATCTGCTGGATATGCCAGAAATTCCAAAGTATGACCAGACGCCCCGGGTCGATCTTGTTTCAGCAGTCCCTGCACATGAAAAATGATTTTATCATGGGTGATAGTCATGGCATCCAGATTATGTTTGTGCAGAGACTGGACCCGTTGTGCCGTGATAATTGCCATAAGCATTACCATTTTGTATGTGAGCTTTGCCAAAGTGAGTCCCGTGTTAGGTGTCCATCCTCGCAGCATAGTTAGGACTGTGCTGATATCCCACGTATGGTTATATCTGGGTCTAGGGGGATTGGAATTGAATATTCTTCTCATTAGTTTGGATACTAATGGATGTGATCCAATTCCCAATTTGTCACTCCCCTGGCCCAAGTAGGATGATGGTGCACTCCTGGCACTGTTTATGGCACTGTAGCTCAGTCCCTCATCAAAGTGTAGGGTAGCCAAGAATTCCAGCACTTCCGTAATAGTAGCGGATTCATATGTAGTGTTGGTAGTAGCGCAGAATCCTTCCCATTTCCTGATGTAGGTGAGGTACTGCTTCCTGGTGGACTCCCTGCATGCCGCCGAGATGGTGTCTATCGTTCTGCTGGTGAGTCCGAATCCGTGAAGAGGCCGTTTTAAAATCTGCAAATTAACAGGTCCATGCGGTCATAACATGGGTGATGTTCTCCTGTGACAGGATGAATGAGCAGGCTAGGTCGCTTATTGACCCGAATGCAAGGTTCTGTAGCCATCTTCTGTACCGCTGGGAACCATGATTGGGTAGGCCAGTCGGGCACCACCAAAATACCCGATGCGGAGTCTTGTTTTATTTTCTGCAAGACCCGACTGATGAGGCAGAAAGGGGGGAATGCATAGCAGAACAAATCTCCCCAATGTAGCGTGAAGGCGTCCATCGCTACTGCCCCAGGGTCTGGTTCCCAAGCAACATATGTTGGTAGTTGGTGATTTAATCTGGACGCGAAGAGGTCGATATCCGGTGTCCCATAACGTTCTACAATATCTGTGAACACTTTTCGATCCAACATCCATTCTATGTTGTCGTTAAATTTGCGTGACCTGGTGTCTGCCACTATGTTTAGCTTGCCTGGGAGGTAGGTGGCTGAGATCCAAATTTCCCTTTGCAGACACCAGAGCCAGATATTGTTGGCCAATTCATCACACGATATCGACTTTATTCCGCCCATGTGGTTAATATAGGCCACCACCGTGGTGTTGTCAATTTGTATCCTAACATGAACTTTGTGCATTTTTGTGCAGTAAGCCCTGAGGCCGTGAAATGCTGCCAGCATTTCTGAATAGTTAATTCCAAAATTAGTGTATAGGGTTAACTCTTGTGCACTCCATCTACCTCCACAACTAGAGGTAGTATTAGTAGCACCCCAACCTTTGGCACTGGCATCCGTTTGTAAGGTGATCGAGGGATTGATGATAGTGATGGGTTTAGAACAATTTTGGGCATTAGCCATCCACCAATTTAATTCGGCTTTTGCCTTTTCTGGTATTTTCATAGGCCTATCGAAATGGCCTGCATGACTTTTGAGGGCTGTGATTTTGGCTCTTTGTAGGTTTTGATAATGTAAAGGCCCATATTGCGCTGCAGGAAAGGCAGCCACTATCTTCCCAATCACCCTGGCCACCTGCCGAATGGATGGGTCCTTGATGCCAATAAGGCTCCTGCAAGCCTCTATCACGTCCTCCACCTTGCTTGGTGGCAACGTGATAGACATTTGCACTGAGTCGATATTGAACCCCAAGTATTTCATGGTGGTAGAGGGTTTTAATATTGATTTATCTGGATGTATAATGAAACCCAGCTTCTGAAAGAGATGTTTTGTGGCTGTAACTGCCAATGTAGCCATTTCCAAACTTTCCCCAACAATGAGGATATCATCAAGATAGGCCATAACAGTATGATTCTGTTTCCTTAAGTAGGCCAAGGCTGGTTTTAATATCTTGGTAAACAATCTGGGTGCTGATGATAACCCATTAGGCAAGGCTTTGTATTGCCATAATTGTCCCATCCAGATAAATGTTAAATATTTCCTATGATCCTTGTGTATTGGTACTGAATAGTATGCATCTTTGAGGTCAATGCATGCCATGTAGTACCCATAATCTATTAACTGTATAGCAGTGTCAAAGGTGTCCATTTTAAAATGAACATACTGAACAGAAGTATTCAGTTCGGTCAAATCTATGATAATGCGGCAACCGCCGTCTTTTTTGTTTTTGGTGAATATATTAGACACGAACTCCTGGGGTTCTTTGGTGGCTTTCTCAATTACCCCTTTTTCAATCAACCTGTATAGTTCAGCATGTCCTGCTACCTTCTCTTTTTGAGAGAGTGTGAATATTCGGCTAGGTAAATGCTGGACCGGGATAGGGAGTTCGTGAATAAATTCAATTTTGTAGCCCTGAATACTTCTGAGTATGTAAGGATCAGAGGTAAAAGTGCACCAATTTTCATAAAACATATGCAACCGGCCCCCTACATAAAGTGAATTTAGGCAAGATGTGTTTCTGGGGAATCCAGACCCACCTACCTCCATGGTTATTGCCGGTGTTGCGGTTTCTGTCCTTGTTTTCTTTGTTGATTCATCATGTTGTAGGAGTGGCGCATCTTCCAAGAAGGCCGGGCTGCGCCCTGGCCTAAAAAAGACCGCTGTGCAGGTTGGCCGGCCTTCGAGCTTTCACCACCGGCAGATCTCTGATGATATCTCTGTCCGGTGGGTGTGTAGGGGTGCTGTCTTTGTGGGTAATGAGGTTTGGTGGGCCTGGGAACCTTGATCATGCCCAAGGCCTTGGCCTCCTCATCAAGATCTTTTACTTGCTTGGGAAGGTTATCCCCGAACAGCAAGCTTGGAGGCTGAGTCTTCCCAGGCTTACACAACCCCGCAAACTTGGGGTTAAGCGCCGGCTTTATGATGCTTTTTCTGAAGTTGTTTATCTCATACTGTGTATTACACAGTAGAGCCAGTGCATCTTGCAGTTCGTCCGGCAACTCTATCCCCACTGCAGTTCTGGCCACTGCTGTGATCCCGGCGGTTAAGAGCTTTAGGATTCTTTGCAGTTTGATTTCCTGCCCTCTGCTCGAGGGGCTCATATTCCCCCAAATAGGGTTGTTCACCGCCGGGACATTAAGTGAGTTACAGTTTTCAGGGGCCATATATTTATCAACTGTAGCATTTATGGCCTGTTCCTGTAGCTGGTTGGTCGCCATGTAATTAATGCTGGCTGCCAGTTTAGGGTGGATAGGTAGGCCTTTCTGTGTCGGCATTGCATGTTTGTTTACCATATCCAAATATTCTTCACACACCCCTGACACAGATGGTTGTTCAGCCAGCTCCCCTTCTTCTGGGTCAGCCCAGTCCTGACCCTCAATGCTCCCCTGCGAGGAGGGTGAGACATTTGGCAGTCCTTGGTAGGAACCTGCCGTGGGCCTGCGAGGAGGCCCACTGTGACTCTGCCCCTGCATAAGCAGGTCACGTTGGAGCATTTGCTCCATCAACCGCTCCATGCGGTTTAGACGACCTCCGTCGCTATCTGCGAACGGGGTGTCCTCGGGACCGGACCCAGCTGGGTCGCCGGCCCCGTCCGACTTCCGGGTGGTTTTGTCGCCCGACCGTGGAGTACCAACGGCCCTCATGGACGAGAAGTCGGGGGCTGCACGTAATACCTGTAGCTCTGGAGAGGCGGCCCGCTGGCTGCTCTCCATAGCGGCTGTTCTCGCCGCTGCTCTCTTGGACTTTCGTGATTCCATCTAACAGTTGTCGTCGCCGCTCACTCTGGTGAGACTTACCTGGCGTAAGTTATTTAAACTTACGCTGGAGGAGCCCCGCTCCTCCCGACCATCGCTTCCGCATGCGTACGACGATATGTCGCGCATGCGTGCTGGCGGGGTCTTCACGTAGTCACTCACGTGACTCCGAAGTAAAATCTATGTTCACCCTGATTCTTTGCTCTGCCATTCTGCAAATTGGTGGGAATATTTTAAACTCTGTTCAGATTAGTTTAGTTTAGAGATACAACGCAGAAACAGGCCCATCGGCCCACCGGGACCGTGCCGACCAGGGATCCCCACACTAACACTACCCTACGCATACTAGGGACAATCCCCCCCCTGCAGGGACTATACATCAGAAGGTGCAGATTCAGAGCCAACAAGATCATGGGAGACCCCTTCCACCCCAGCAACGGACTGTTCCAGCTGCTATGGTCAGGCAAACGCCTCTGTGGCCATGCTGTGAAAACGGAGAGGATGAGAGGGAGTTTCTTCCCAGAGGACATTAGGACTGTAAACTCCTATCTCACCAGGGACTCACTTATCGTACCAATTCACTGTTGTGTGGTGTCTTTTTAAAATTGCCGTTTTTTCTTTTTTCTTTCTCCTACAAATATATAATTACTGATTCTGTTCCATACTGTTTTGTAGTTTTTTTGCACAATCCGCAAGCATTGCCACTTTTCATTTCACTGCACATCTCGTATGCGTATGTGACAAATAAACTTGACTTGAGTTAATTTACAATTATACCAAGCCAATTAACCTGCAAACCTGTACGTCTTTGAAGTGTGGGAGGAAACCGAAGATCCCGGAGAAAACCCACGCGGGTCACGGGGAGAACGTAGAAACTCCGTAGAGACAGTTCCCCTAATCAGGATCAAATCCGGGTCTCCGACGCTGTGAGCGCCAAGAGCGGAACTCGCTATCAAAACATGGAGGGGACGGGGTACACAATTTTTTGGCAGCCGCGCGCGCATGCGCACGCTCACACACACACAAGTGTGAGGCTTCGGATACTCAATCCAGAGCTAAATGCACCACAACTCTGCCTATCTCACCAGGTTAACCTACAGCCCTGACTGGACTGACGGGATACCAGCGCTGCTTCTCCACGCTGGCCATATTTCCCGCAAGGCCAGGCAGGTTCAATTAGCGGGACAGGCATAGTGAGCTGGTTTTAGCGCAGGCTGTGGGCCTGGGGGTGCCGCGCCCGTCTGACTGCTGATGTCTCTGGTCACCCGTGGGGGGGGGGGGTTACTCGAGTGGGGACGGGACAGCGCTGGAGGCCCGGCCGAGATCGATCCTGGCTACGAATGAGGCACAGGTCTGTGCCACGTCTCCCTCCTCCAATCACCGCGCTCTATCCTCAGTCCCACCCAACCCCCACACTCACGTCTCCCTCCTCCAATCACCGCGCTATATCCTCAGTCCCACCCACCCCCCCGCACTCACGTCTCCCTCCTCCAATCACAGCACTCTATCCTCAGTCCCACCCACCCCCCACACTCACGTCTCCCTCCTCCAATCACCGTACTCTATCCTCAGGCCCACCCCCTCCTCCCTCCTCCAATCATCATGTCCCGCCCCCATTGTCTGCTGACCGACGTCCCTCTCGTCTAATCAGCGCCCTCGATCAGCAGTTCCACCTCCACTGTCTCGGGGAAAGCGAAGATTTTAAATTCCGGATGACAAAAACTTGGGGGGGGGGGATGTTCCCCACCTCTCAAAACATGGAGGGGACATGTCCCCTCTGGCCCCCCGGGTTTTCTGCCCCTGGTGAGCGCTGTAAGGCAGCAAACCTTCCATTGTGCCACTGCGAATACAGTAGTCTGCCTGAACACTAGCCAAATGCCCTGCAGATAAACCCTAGCATTTCATTAACTTTATTATGAACAGCTTTGTATTGATTGTTGGCTTTCTCCGAATAATTAATCTTCACATTTAGACCCTTTTCTTCCCTCTCTTGCCAAAAGGGCAGATCTTTATAATCTGGACACCTTATGTTTCATTCCATAATATGCATTACCATGGACTTTATATAATCTATATTAGAATCTGTCCGTCTAATTCTAAAGAATATATTGAATTCTATTTATCTCTGCACATTCTTTGTCACTGAGCTACATCACTGGGTATGATCAACAAATCGTCATTGACAATTCTCAATGTCGAGACACTGTAATACTCATTTAAAAAAAAAAAACCTCTGGTGGACAAAAATGCTGGAGAAACTCAGCGGGTGAGGCAGCATCTATGGAGCGAAGGAAATAGGCAACGTTTTGGGTCTTCAGACTGATGTGCGTGTGGGGGGTGGGAGAGGAAGAAAGGAAGAAGTGGAGCCAGAGGGCTGAGGGAGAGCTGAGAAGGGGAGGAGAAAATAAAACCTCCCTGGGTCGTTCCTTTACTTTCCAGGCTGAAGGGAGAATTCTGCACAAGTGTACAGTCCAAGCTTCAAACCTGATTTCATTCTTACTTATTTCATTCTGGCAATCAAATGCTGTAAAATAAAATTCAATGCTTTTGCAGCTTTGCTGAGAACAGCTGTTTTCTAATGGGAAACCTTCAGTGAGGAGTCAATAATCAATTTAATTTACTTCTCATTGTCTACCCACAGAAAAAAATATCTCATTAGATAGAAACAAAATTACATAGAATGTTTTCTAATGTATCTCCTATATGTGACAAATGCCAATACCCAGAAGCTAATTTAACACATTCTTTTACAACTTGTATACAAATTACGAATTTTTGGTTGGAAATATTTAAGGTAATCTCGAATGTTGTAAATAAGAATCTAGCTCCAGATCCAAAATTAATAATATTGGGAATATTAGAAAAGGATCAATTATTCACGACAGCACAAAGAACTTTTATAGATTATAGTTTAATAATTGGTAAAAAATTAATTTTACAATTTTGGAAAGGCCCCATACCCCCTACAATCAGATTGTGGATTTCAGGAATGGCGGAGACTTTACACTTGGAAAGAATAAGACTTGCACTTTTAGGCAAGTTAGACCAATTTAATGGGATTTGGTCTCCATTCCTTGAATATCTTAAGGGATCAATGTGACTCGGTTCGAGGACCTGACCGAGACCTGAACGAAGGATTGGACGAAGAATAATACATTATTGATCACGGATATATTACTATATAAATACTGTTTGTATAATATACCACTGTTATTTTATTTACTTTTTTCTTTTGGTTATTTTATAACTATCTTTATGTTAATCATTTTTCACATTTTCCTACTTTTCACTATAAAAAAACTATAATAAAATGTTTAGAAGTATATATAAGAAAAGATGGTAATTATTACCTATCTCTTTATCAAGAATGTTGTTTTAATATGTACTTATACTTGTACTTATACTTGTACTTATACTTCTAATAAAAAAATATTCAACAGATAGAAACAAAATGCTGGTGTAACTCAGCGGGACAGGCAGCATCTCTGGAGAAAATGAAAAGGTGACGTTTCTGGTCAAGACCCTTCCACAGACCCCTCTTCAGGAGAGGATGTTTCCACTAGTGGGAAAGTCTAGGACCAGAGGTCATAGCCTCAGAATAAAAGGACGTTCTTTTAGGATGCAGATGAGGAGGAATTTCTTTAGTCAGAGGGTGGTGAATCTATGGAATTCATTGCTACAAAAGGCTGCGGAAAAAAATATCTCATTAGATAGAAACAAAATGCTGGTGTAACTCAGCGGGACAGGCAGCATCTCTGGAGAGAAGGAATGGGTGACGTTTTGGGTCACATCACCCATTCCTTCGCTCCAGAGATGCTGCCTGTCCAGCTGAGTTACTCCAGCATTTTGCATCTATCTTCAGTTTAAACCAACATCTGCAGTTCCTTCCTACACAATAATATCTCCGTGTTTGGTTTAGTTTGGAGATACAGAATGGAAACAGACCCTTCAGCCCATCCAGTCCAAACTGACCATCGATCATCTGTTCATACTTGTTCCATATTATACCACTTGTTCCACATTCTATACACACTCGGGGGCACCCTCCTTACTTCGACACTCTCCTAACATTCTCCTGCCATAACCCCTGAAGACCCCTGACCACCCTTGGTCACAGGAAGAACGAGCAAACTCCACACAGAGAGCTCCCAAGGTCAGGGTCGAAACCCGGGTCTCTTCTGCTGTGAGGCAGCAGGTCTCTCATGGGGCTAACGGAATCAAGGGACATGGGGGAAAAGCAAGAATGGGGTACTGATTTTAGATGATCAGCCATGATCATATTGAATGGTGATGCTGGCTCGAAGGGCCGAATGGCCTACTCCTGCACCGATTTTCTTTTTTTTTTATCCGCTGCGCCACATATTATTTTCTGGTTTTGCTGAACACTCTGGTCTTTCAAGAGCCAGTGCCTCTGGACAGTGACGTATTGCTGTCTTGACCACCTCACTCAGCATTTTGCTGAACAGAATGTATCCAGAATGAAACACTAGAAAGTATCCTGTGCAGGAGGGAACCACAGATGCTGGTTATACAAAGAAGACAGACACAAAATGCTGGAGTAACTCAGCGGGTCAGGCAGCATCTCTGGGGAGAAGCAATGGGGGAATGTGAAGTTTCGGCCTGACCCTTCTTCAGACTGAGGGTCTCGACTCGGAACGTCACCCATTCCTTCTCGCCACAGAAGCTGCCCGTCCAGCATTTTGTGTCTATCTGGAAAGTATCATGATTGGTTGCATCAAGGCATGGCACTGGAATTCCAATACAGAGGAAAGCAGTAGATTGGAGAGGTCAGCCTGCTCCATCATGGGCAGAACCTTCCCCAACATCCAAAGCATCTACATGCAATGCTGCTTCCTGAAGGCAGCATCTATCATCAAAGATCCCCACCATCTGGGCAATGCCCTTGTCTCTGCTACTGTCAGGAAGGAGGTACAAAGGTCCCATGCCACCAGGCTCAAGAACAATACACCAATAGAAAACAAGTCCATGGTTGTGCAAGAGGTGATATGGAAGAGCTGTTTTCTGCAACCATCAGGTAATTGAACATCGATTTTCCAGCATCTGCAGTTCCTTCTTAAACACGAGTTACTCCACCATTTTGTGTCTATCTTTGGTACATGCCAGCATCAGCAGTTCCTTTTCATTATATTATATCTTGCACTGCCATGGACTTGTTTTCTAATCGTGTATTGTTGCACTATTTTTTTTTTCTTTGCACAGAATTTCACTGACTTGGTGAATTTATGCGTCATTTATATTTCATTGATGCTTTTGTGTGCTGTTTTAGTCTGTGTGCCTTCAATGCTGCTGCAAGCAAGATTTTCATTGCACCTCACCATACTTGTGCAGATGATAACAAACTCGACTTCTCACGATAGTATTGACCCACAAGGAACTTTACAAAGTTACATTTGATCTTCCAAGTAAATTAGAACTGCTGTGAGAAATATACATCTTCTAGATGAGCTGGGACGCATCCTCAGTGATGTGACCTGGGGTCATCGGGTGTTTCGGGTCTCACAACGTCAGACACCCTCGCCCAGGCGACCCAGCCGGGGTTGATCAGGCCCCGACTTGCGTCCCAGCAGCAACCGCCCACGGATCAGCCATCTTAATAACTACTCTGCAGGGGTTGGGAGACTCTAGTGCATGGAGGGACTGGGCTCTGTGGGGTGACTCCCGGCCGGGCTCCTCCTGCGTCTCACCAGGTTCAAGGCCTGTGCGCTCGCTGCACCTCTTTCTCCTTCTCCGAGCATTTCATTCTCGCCTGATGGATGTTTAGGCCACGATGGTTGATTAGGCCTTTCCGTAGCTTTGTTGGGTGTCTTTCTCACGAAAGACACCGACTGGGGTACTAACCCAGCCTTTCCCGGGTGCCGTTTTTCCGTGCCGTCATTATCTGTGGGTGCACTTCCCTCTCTTCAAATTCCAACACGGTGCGATTTATCTTTAAATATAAACATACTTTCCGGTTTTCTCTCAAATCTCTGGGGGTTGAAATTTGTCCTTGGTGATGAGTTAACTGTGGGATACATTGTACTCTGCTTCTGCAGTGCGGTTCGTTTACAATCAATTGAGTTGAATTTCTGACGATGATGAGACTTTATTGCCACTAGTACCTAGCTAGGTGTCAGGGGTGATCGGGAGAAGGCAGGAGAATGGGGTTAGGAGGGAGAGACAGGTCAGCCATGATTGAATGACGGAGTAGACTAGATGGGCCGAATGGCCTAATTCTGCTCTTCTTACTTATGACCTTATGAGGTACAAAGTACGCAAAAGACTCGCCACAAAGTTGCATAAAGTACACATTCCTTCTTTGTCCCGTCACCACCCCCTTTGTCTCAGCGGCCCCCCCCCCACACAGGGTCCCCCGCACAGCCCATCCACCTCAGCCTGACCCCATTGTCGGCCCCACTCTGTCCTTGGCCCGACCCAACCTCCAGGCAGAGTATAATGTGTGTATCTTAATATATCACACAGTTAGCCCGTGTGATTATAGACACACTTCCACCTTTATATCTAACCTCATACATATGGTCTATTTACATCAACTAGTGGAATTACTCACCCAAGATAGAGTCATTGATTTTTGTCGGGCATATTACTGATTTAACTTTCAGACCACATTTTACAAAGTCGTTTGACGTGTATCGCGTATAAAACTAGAAACATCAATGCAAATATTTAGTTTAGTTTATTGTTTATCGAGGTACAGTGAAAAGCTTTAGTGTAGGAAGGAACCGCAGCTGCTGGTTTAGACTGAAGATAGACATAAAATGCTGGAGTAACTCAGCGGGCCAGGCAGCATCTCTGGAGAGAAGAAATGGATGGCGTTACGGGGCGAGACCCACTTTTGCTGCAAGCTAACCAGTCAGTGGAAGGACTATACATGACTATACAAGGACTTCCTCATGCATCTGTACATAATGTTTAGTGCAAGATAAAGTCCAGCAAAGTCGGATTAAAGATAGTCCGAGGGTCTCCAGTGAGGAGATATATCAGTGGACTGTGGCTAGAAAGACTCAACAAGCAGAATAACATAGAACTAGTGTGAGTGGGTGATCAATGGTCAGTGTGGAATTGATGGGCTGAGAGGCCTGTTTCGATGCTATAATCAAAAACATTGTTCCATGTTTTCATCAATATCTTTCATAATGACAAATTGTGCTAGGAATGCAATATTACATAAATCAAATTTTTCCGATGGGAATTATGTGATGTGTTTGTCTGGATCTAAAGATTGGAGCCAAATCCTTCACAATAAATTAATTGCAAACTATTTTATTTCCATGGTATAGTTGGCATTGGAATGGTCTTTGATCCTTCAGTAGCCTCAAAGCTTGTAATCTAACTTGCTCACGTCTGATGTGCGTCATTAAGTTTTATATGAAGAACAGGATGCAATATTTTTGAAAATTTCAGGGGACATTACTTTTTCATCTGGTCTCATCCTCATACTAAATTGAGAATTATTCAATCAACTCATTGCTTTATGCTTGATGCCTTTGCTGCTGTGACAAAAATGCCTTTTGCTTGAGTCCATTGCACGGGGTACAGACTGCACATGAAGCCATCTGATAAATGACCCAAATTGTGAAGACGCCCAGGCAGTGCCAAAGGTTCCACTGACAGATCACCCCTGGATATGGAGCATTGCCAGGAGTATACCATCAAATGAACGAGGTTTAATTAAATGACCTCGGGAATGAACCTAAATGGCTGAGCTGTTTCTAATTTTGTAACTCATCAAAATACAATATCTCTTTAAAGTGTTCATGCTACTGACATTGACTTTAATGCAGAGATTCATTTTTCCCCCAGGATTGTAATTAAAAATTAATGAGCTTGCCAGACTATTCTTAGTTACAGGTCAGCCTTGAAGTAGTTCGGTTTAATTCACTGCCGTGGACTCATCTTAGCGCGAGGCAGAGGGCAGTAGATGGCGTTTTCCTTTCACGTACTTGCTAGAGAGAGCCTCCAAGTCAGAGATCTTGATGTTGGCCCTACTTTCAAGCAGGTTAATATCGATCTGAGTAGGTTCTGACTGTGGCGGACCTTGCGGGCAAAAGTGGATTTTGTAAGCGTACGCAGGAGAGCGTTCGGGGCGGAATTTGTTCAAAATAAATTAGTTCTTGTACGAGAAGTAGACGAGAAGCAATCTGGGTTAGTTAATGGAAAGTCACGCCACTCCGCACGGCGGGAACTGATCACGGGCGTTCCGTTTCAATGAGAGAACAGTTCCTTCATGTTAGCTCTGTTTCAGCATGCATGCAGCACGTGTAAAACAAAATGAAGGCAGGAATTGTCATCATTTATAGGAAAATATTTAATTGAGTTTTTTTTGTATGCCATTCATATAGTTCCTCTCCCCCATTCAAAATATCTTGCACTGCAGACAGTGGGAAATATTTAACACTATCGACTGGTGACATAATCGCTAACTCTTCACTAAACTAACTGGGACTAAAGATGGAAATTAGCTACTGGCTATAATTTTGCATATTTACATGTAAATGTGTATCAATGTGCACTGTCCCTGTTTAAATAAATAAATAAAAAATAAAAAATAAAACAGCATGGATCGTGTGTTCAAAATGAATTTGAACGTGAGAGATATGTATGAACGGCAAAAACAATACAGTTACGGTGTCATAGTGTTGTACAGTGATACAGTGTGGAAACAGGCCCTTGGGTCCAACTTGCCCACACCGGCCAGCATGTCCCATCTACACTAGTCCCACCTGCCTGTATTTGGCCCATGTCCCTCCAAACTTATCCTATCCATGTACCCGTCTAAATGTTTCTTGAACGTCGGGATAGTCCGTGCCTCAACTACCTCCTCCGGCAGCTTGTTCCACACACCCACCACCATTTGTGTGAAAAAGTTACCCCTCGGGTTCCTGTTACATCTTTTCCCTCCTCACCTTAAACCTATGTCCTCTGTTTCTTGATTCCCCTACTCTGGGCAAAAGACTGTGCGTCTATTAAATCTTTACATTTCTTTAAATGATGGCAATGCCTGGGTTTTCATGGCGTGTCTGTTGATTGATTGAATTGATTGAAAAACACAGCATAGAAACAGACTCTTCGGCTCGCTGACTCAGGAAACCTTGGATGACGAGAGAATTTGAGACTCTGGTCAGGAAAAAGAAGGAGGCATGCGACAGGTGTAGATAGCTGGGATAATGCATAACCCCTGGAGAAGTATTGGGAACTGAGGAGCATTCTTAAGAAGGAAATCAGGAGGACAAAAAGATGGGGCAGCAGAAAGCGCTGGGAGATAATATTATCCAAAGAGATTTTATGTACATTAGGGAAAAATGCTGACTAGAAAGTGAAAATGGCCCCTCGGAAACCAAAGCGATCCTCTCTGTGTGGAGTCACAGGTGATCGGCAAGATCCTCATTGCATATTTGTCCTCTGTTTTTACCATGACTGGGGAAAGACCGGGGAACTTGGGACAGTGAATGGAGAATGTCTTGAGGACAGCCCGTATTACAGTCGAGGAGGTGCTGTACATTCTAAGTCGTATGACAGTAGATAAATCCCTTGGGCCTGATTTGATACATCTGGGGACATTGTGGGAAACTAGGGGAAAAAATCACAGGCTGAGATGTATGAATCATCATTAGATGTTTTGTTTAGTTTATTGTCATGTGTGCCGAGGTGCAGTGAAAAGCTTCTGTAGCGTGCTAACCAGTCAGCAGAGAGCCAATTCATATAAATCGATTCATTTACAGTGCACAGATACATGATAAGGGATAAACATTTAGTGCAAGGTAAAGCCGGCAAAGTCCGTTCAAGAATAGACCGAGGGTCACCAAAGAGGTAGATAAGTCGTTCAGCACATGGGTGAGATGTTAAAAGACCAAAGGGTGGATAACGTTGTGCCTCTTGAGAGCCTAACGTCTGTGGTAGGCAAAGATAGACAAAAAAACCTGTAGGAAAGGGCTTGTCCCACCAGCATGCGTTTGCATGGGTCTAGCGCGACCAAACGTGGTCGCTTGAGGCGTACGGCCTCGCGGGGCCGGTCCCAATTCAAACCGCAGAGGCATATGGAGTTGTGCGGGGCTGGTCCCGACATCATGCTCACCAATCAGCTGGGCAGGAGGCAGGCCGAGTGAATTTAAGCGTCGCACGGTGTCGGGCTGTGACGTCATCACGCAACGGCACGCCAGCGATGACGTCATCGCGCAACGCCACGCGCTAGGCGTACGCCGTTAAGACGCTGCGTACGAGGTCAAGACGCTGCGTACGACGTCGAGACGCTGTGTACGTCTTCAATGCGGCTGCGGGCCGACAGGCCGTTGGCGCGCGGAATTTTTGGATGTGTCAGTTTTTCGGAGCCCTGCGTGATTTTGGGACCAGCCCTGCACAACTCCATGTGGCTCCCGCGAGGCCGTTCGGCTCAAGCGACCATGTTAGGTCGCGCTAGCCACATGCTGGTGGGACGGGACAGGCCCTTAACTCAGCGGGAGAGGCAGCATCTCTGGAGAGAAGGAACGGGTGACGTTTCGGGTCGAGACCCTTCTTCAGACTGAGAGTCAGGGGAGAGAGAAACTAGAGCTTTCTAACGGTAAAAAGAGCATGTAAGGTGTGAAAAGAACACATTAAAGCAGACACTGATCAAGGAAACGTAGAGTGGTTCATTGTTGGATGAGGGGAAGGTGACAACGAGGCGTACAAACAGTAAAATTAATCAGGAGGACAGTGAAACTAGTTGGAGAACTAGGGTGGGGGAGGGATGGAGAGAGAGAGAAAGCAAGGGTTACTTGAAGTTAGAGAGATCAAATATCATGTCACTGGTTTGTAAGCTGCCCAAGCAAAATATGAAGTGCTTCTCCTCCAATTTGTGTGCGGCCTCGATCTGTCAGTGGAGGAGGCTCTGGACACATCCAGCATCTGCAGTTCTTTACTACAAATCTGTGATAGGTACGATACTCGAGAGTATTCTGAAGGATAAGATATGTATGCATTTCGATAGACAGCGGCTATTAGGGATTGTCAGCATGGTTTTGTACGTGGGGCATTGGGTCTTACGAATCTGATTGAGTTTTAGAAGTAACCATTAAGGTTAATGAGGGTAAAGTGTAGATTTTGTCCACAGGGAAATCAGCAAGGCATTTGATAAGGTTCCGCATGGTAGGTTAGATCACATGGAATCCAAGGAGAAGGCATGATTAGCAAGTTTGGTCTAGTCTAGTCTAGTCTAGTCCAGTCCAGTCTAGTCTAGTCTAGTCTAGTCTAGTCTAGAGTCCAGTCAAGTCAAGAGAGTTTATTGTCATGTGTCCCAGATAGGACAATGAAATTCTTGCTTTGCTGCAGCACAACAGAATATGTAATCATTGTGCAGAACAGGAGATAAAAGTTCAGTGTATATATAGACCATGGACCATATATACACATGACTAGGGGGAGGAGGGGGGGGTGAAGGGGGAAACTATATAAGTCGAAGGGGGCGCCGTCTGTTAGTCCTTTCACCCTTTTTTTTAGTGAGTTAAAAAATGTTTGTTTTGGAGGTCTAATCTGAAGGGGGAAACTATTTTTCTCAGTCCCTATCGAGATCGGAGATGCAGCTTTTCTCCTGGCTGTATCTACGGGCCAACGGGCCTGGGGCAGCGTTTCATAGAAACGTAGAAACATCGAGAATAGGTGCAGGAGGAGGCCATTCGGCCCTTCGAACCAGCACCGCCATTCATTGTGATTATGGCTTTTCGTCCCTTATCAATAACCCGTGCCTGCCTTCTCCCCATATCCCTTGACTCCACTAGTCCCTAGAGCTCTATCTAACTCTCTTTTAAATCCATCCAGCGATTTGGCCTCGACTTCCCTCTGTGGCAGGGAATTCCGTAAATTCACAACTCTCTGGGTGAAAAAGTTTTTTCTCACCTCAGTCTTAAATGACCTCCCCTTCATTCTAAGACTGTGGCCCCTGGTTCTGGACTCGCCCAACATTGGGAACATTTTTCCTGCATCTAGCTTGTCCAGTCTTTTTATAATTTTATATGTTTCTATAAGATCCCCCTCATCCTTCTAAACTCCAGTGAATACAAGCCTAGTCTTTTCAATCTTTCCTCATATGACAGTTCCGCCATCCCAGGGATCAATCTCGTGAACCTGCCGGGACCGGCCAGAACTTCAGCTTCGGTGGCGGCACAGCGCGGAAGCGCCATCACAGAGCGGGCAATGCCTTGCCCGGGGCACCGTGTGGAGCTCCGGGGGGCTGTGACCGCCGACTCCAACATCGCGGAGCTGCGTTCTGCGGAGCGTCTAGCCACGGGCGACGCTAAACTTTAGACACCGTGAAGCCTGGGATCTCTCACCGAGATCGCTAGTAATGGAGTTCCAGCGCGGTCCATGGACTCCGGAAGATGTGGTCTCTGGCGACAAGCGGCCGTTCCAGACGCTCCAAGCCGCTGAGACGGTTCTCCCGATGCCGGAGCTCCATCATCCGGCGAGAGGGCCTGAAGCATCGGCCTACCGTAGCAGCGACTGCGGAGGCCTCAATAGGCCCGACCACGGGTGAACGAGGGGCCGGGATTGGACTTTGTGCCTTCCCTCACAGTGGGAACCATTGTGGGGGGATGTTTTTATGTTTTATGTTAAATTCTTTAATGTTGTGTCTTATTTTTATCGGTGTGCTGCAAATGGCAAGTCAAATTTCACTACACCAATTGGTGCACGTGACAATAAATGTCCTTTGTCCTTTGACTATATAAACTAGATAGTCCAGTTTAGTCTAGTCTAGTTTATTTTAATTTAGTCTAGATTAGTTTAGTCTAGTCTAGGTTAGTTTGGTCTTGTTTAATCCAGTTTAGATTAGTTTAGTCCAGTTTAGTTTAGTTTCGTGTCATGCGTACTAAGGTACAATGAAAAGCTTTAGTTGCATGCTAACCAGTTGACGGAAAGGCCATATATGATTACAATCAAGCCTTGAAGTGCAGGAGAATGAGGGGTAGAGGTATAAATAGAGGTCTTATAGAGGTGTAAAGGTCATGAGAAGAATAGATAAGGTAAATGCACTGTCTTTTGCTTAGAGTATGGGGAATCAAGAACCAGGGCTCATGCGTTTAAGTTGAGAGGGGAATGATTTAATAGGAACCTGCGGGGGAATCTCTTCACACAGAGGGTGGCGAGTACGTGGAAGCCTTGCCATCTCCTGGTTATCGCCATCCATCTGCTCTCTTATCCATTACAACGAGGGAACTCCTCCAGGAGTGTTGCTCAGTGGTAATGGGCAAGGCAGGACCCAAGGGGAAAGTAAACTGAAGGAAAGCAGGGATGTCACCATTGCACTTAGTAACGCACCATGGCCCAGGCATTTACAGTCATGGAGTTATAGAGCATGGAAACAGGCCCTTGAGCCCAACCTCCTCACATTGGCCTAGATTGCTCATCTACACTGGTCCTACCTGCTTGCATTGGACCCAAGTAGCTCTCAATCTGAAATGCAGGAAGGTGAGGTGTGATCTTATCGAGGATTATAAGATCATGAGGGGAATAGACAGGGTGGAGTATTTTACCCAGAGTAGCGGAATCACGAACCAGAGGACATATGTTCAAGGTGAGAAGGGGAACATATTGAACAGGAATCTGAGGGGCAACTTTTATCACATAGATGGTGTTGGGTGTATGGAATGAGCTGCCAGAGGAGGCAGTTGAGACAGGTTATATCATAACATTTAAAAGACATTTGGGCAGGAACTTGAATGGGAAAGGTTTCGAGGTACATGGGCAAGTCTTCTTCCTTCTCAGTAAATAATCAGGGAAATAATTCCATCCTTTCATCACAGGGTTTTTGACATTCCTCCCTGGAGTTTGTAAAAATACATGCCTTGCAGGTCTCTAATGGTATTCTATACTTGTGATATGCAAACTCATTTTACAGTTAAACTGAATCAAGTTTACAATGAGTTTTCCAGTTTAGAGAGGGATGACATACTCTAGGTTTAAGGAGAGGTAGGAAATATTTAATAGGAACCTTTGGGGCAACTTTCTTTTATACAAAGGGTGATGGGTACATAGAACGATCTGCCGGAGGAGGTAGCTGAGGCAGGTACTATCACAACATTCAAAAAACATTCGGACAGGGACGTGGAGTGCTTCTACTCAGCGGCTGTGGAAAGCATCTTGTCCGGAAACATCACAACCTGGTTTGGGAACTGCTCTGCCCAGGACAAGACGGCTCTGCAGAGAGTAGTGCGTTCGGCCGAACGCACTGTGGGAACTACACTCGCCCCTCTGCAGGAACAATACATCAGAAGGTGCAGATCCAGAGCCAACAAGATCATGGGGGACCCCTTCCACCCCAGCAACGGACTGTTCCAGCTGCTACAGTCAGACAAACGCCTCCGTTGCCATGCTGTGAGAACGGAGAGGATGGAGTTTCTTCCCAGAGGCCATTCGGCCCGTAAACTCCTATCTCACCAGGAACTAACTTTACTGTACCAAGTTACTGTTGTGTGTGGTCTTTTTAAATTGCTTTTAAATTACATTTTTTTCTTTTTTTTTCCTCCCACAAATATGTAATATGTGAATACATGATTCTGTTCCATTCTGTTTTGTAGTTTTTTCGCACAATCCACAAGCACTGCCACCTTTCATTTCACTGCACATCTCGTATGTGTATATAGAAACATAGAAACATAGAAATTAGGTGCAGGAATAGGCCATTCGGCCCTTCGAGCCTGCACCGCCATTCAATATGATCATGGCTGATCATCCAACTCAGTATCCCGTACCTGCCTTCTCTCCATACCCTCTGATTCCCTTAGCCACAAGGGCCACATCTAACTCCCTCTTAAATATATCCAATGAACTGGCCTCAACTACCCTCTGTGGCAGAGAATTCCAGAGACCCACCACTCTCTGTGTGAAAAAATATGACGAATAAACTTGTCTTGACTTGGATAGGACAGGTTTGGAAGGATATGGGTCAAATGCAGGCTGGTGGGACGAGTGTAGATGGGGCATGTTGGTCGGCGTGGACGAGTTGGGCCGAAGGGCCTGGTTGCACACTGCATAACTCCGTGACTCTATGAAATGGAATGAGCTTGACAATTCAAAAGTTGCATTTGTTATTTTCGGCAGAGATATGATTCAGCTGATTAAAATGTCAGAAGGAGGGACCCGACCAGAAACATCACCCCTCCATGTTCTCCTGAGGCGCTGCCTGACCCGCTGAGTTACTCCAGCACTCTGTGCCTTTCTTTGAAAAACCAACATGTGCGGTTCCTTGTTTCCACCCTCTGATTGAAATGCTTGTCTTTTGTTTAATTTCTGCAGCTTGTCAACCAGGATTCTTTAAGGCTTCACCATACAGTCCCTACTGCAGCAAGTGTCCCCCCCACAGTTATACCCACGACAGGGGGTCTGCAGTGTGTCACTGCATGGAGAACTACTTCAGAAGAGACAATGACCCACCCTCGATGGCCTGTACAAGTAAGTAAGCACTTACCTCCTGTGTCCTCAGTTGACGTTTATTTTCCAGCTTCAAGTGGGACCGGGAAGGGGAAAAGTTAACATGCGGACAATGCAGTTTGCTGTCATATGTCCATTTGAACAGAAGAAATGGCTGACATTTTGGGTCGAGACCCATCTTCAGATAATGTTCTGCGGAGTATTGTGGAACACAGGGACATTAGTGCGCAAATCAAAAGATCCTTGAAAATGGACAGTCATAGTCATACAGAGTGGAAACAGGCCCTTCAGCTCAACTTGCCCACATTGACCAAACATGTTCCATCTACACTAGTCCCATCTACCTGCGTTTGGCCCATATCCCTCTAAACCTGTCCTATCCATCTACATGTCTAAATGTTTCTTAATCATTGCAATAGTCCATGCCTCAACTACCTCCACCGGCAGCTCATTCCGTACACCCATCACATCTTTGTGTGAAAAAGTTCCCCCTCTATTCCTATTCCTATTAAATCCTCCCCCCCCTCACCTTAAACCTATGTCCACTGGTGCTCAATTCCCCTACCCTGGGCGGGAGACTCTGTGAGTACCAGATCTATTCCTCCCATGATTTTGTACACATCTGTTGTGATAACATCTGCCATCCAGCTGCAGATGCCGGCAGGGGATCTGCAGTTAACGGATGGCAAGGAGCTGAAACATAGTGGGCACTGCACCATTGATTCACGATGATTCAGTTGCCCGATCACAGTTTCTTCCCAGCTGTTATCAGGCAACTGAATCATCCCACCACAACCAGAGAGCAGTGCTGAACTACTATCTAGGTCTGTGGTAACCCTCGGACTATCCTGGCATTACCTTGCACTAAACGTCATCCCCTCACAAACACCGTAAATGGATGGATTGTAATCATGTATCATCTTCCTGCTGACTGGTTAGCACGCAACAAATATCTTTTCACTGTACCTCGGCACACGTGACAATAGACAAAACCGCACTGGTAAACTAAACTCAACCATTCTTAAGGGCCTGTCCCACCAGCATGCAACTCTATGCGATGAGCGCGACCTAACGTGGTCGCTTGAGCCGTCCGGCGTCGCAGGGCCAGTCCCACTTCGATCGCCGGAGCCGTGCGGAATTGTGCGGAGTTCATCCCGACAGCGCGCGGGGCTCCGAAAAACTATGTTCAAAAATTCCGCGCGGCAACGGCTTGTCGGCTCGCAGTCGCCTCGACGCGTTACACGCCGCCTCGACGTCATGCCTCCGTGACCCTCTCTGTATGTGTGTTGCTCCATGGCCCTCTCTGTGTGTGGCTCCGTGGCCCTCTGTGTGTGTGCCTCTGTGCCCCTCTCTGTGTGCCCCTCTCTGTCCTGGCGAACTTACCTTTAAGACTTCACTCCAAGTTCGCCTCACTTTGCGCCGCGTAGTGCCACTCACCCGACCTCCGCGTGGCCCTCGCTGCCGGTTTGGTCGCGCTTGCCGCATGCCGGCGCAAGCTGGTGGGAACGGCCCTGTACAGGGATCACCCGACCTCCGCGCGGCCCCCGCTTCTAGGTTGATCGCATGGAGTCGGACGCTGGTGGGACAGGCCCTTTACCTCTGACGGCTTTGTGACCTTTTGATGCTTGTGCTCACGAGACTGGCAGGAGTGTGGGTTAAGAACTTGCCCTTCTCTCTCGGGGTGTCGGCATTCGCACTGCTGGCACACGGACACAGAAAGTGCCCTTGCATTTAACTCGCTTCACCGGGTCCAAACTGTTGCCACCGATGAATGGATGGAGATGTCACCAAGATTGGTGGAGCTGTTGAGAGGGTGGTGGCTAGTTGTTCGGGTTGCCGGGTGACATTGGTGTGATGGGGAAAGTGGCTGAGAAATGGTCAATGGAATTTAATCTAGACGGGTTTCGTCTGATACAAGAATGATCCCAGGAATGCACGGGTTAACCTATAATGAGCGCGTGACGGCACTGGGCCTGTACTCACTGAAGTTTAAACGAATGAGGGGGACACCTCATTGAAACATACAGAATAGTGAAAGGCTTGGATAAAATGAATGTGGAGAGGATGTTTCCACCAGTGGGAGAGTCTAAAACTAGAGGTCATAGCCTCAGAATTAAAGGATGTTCTTTTAGGAAGGAGATGAGAAGAAATTTCTTTAGAGGATGGTGAATCTGTGGAATTCTTTGCCACAGAAGACTGTGGAGGCCAAGTCAGTGGATATTTTTAAGACAGAGATAGATGGATTCTTGATTAGTCCGGGTGTCAGAGGTTATGGGGAGAAGGTAGGAGAATGGGGTTAAAGTCCTGTCCCACTGTACGAGTTCATTCAAAGAGTTCTCCCGAGTTTGCAATGATTCGAACTCTGAGATTTACGGTAATGGCCGCTCGTAGGTACTCGGGGCTCTCGTGCACATTTTTCAACACGTTGAAAAATCTTCATGAGTCTTCCCGAGCTTACCGCGTTTCCCGAGTACCAGCCTTCAGCTTACGAGTCGCTAACAGACGTCCCCAAGCGGTGACGTACCTGGTACGTTCATTCTGCATGCTTACCACGAGTTTGATTTTTTTAAAAACTTGGGTGAGCTCTTGAATGAACTCGTACAGTGGGACAGGGCTATTAGGGGGAGAGATAGATCAGCCATGACTGAATGGCGAAGTAGACTTGATGGGCTGAATGGCCTAATTCCTCATGACCTTACGATACATTTGGGGTGATACCATCATACCACCAGTGAGGTTGGGACTGTGCAGGAAGGAACTGCAGATGCTTGTTTGCACAGGTCAAGCAGCATCTCTGGAGAGAGGGTGACATTTCGGGTCGAGACCCTTCTTCAGATATCTGCAAAGTATTGTGGAACAGAGGGATGTTAGTGTGCCCCAGGATTTTGGGATGTACAAAATCTTCGCACGCCATCTTCATGGTGCACAAATGACGCCCTTAATGGGACAGGCCCTTAACACTATACCTACACACACTTGGGGCAATTTACATTTGTACCAAGCCAATTAGCCTACAAACCTGTATGTCTTTAGAGTGTGGGAGGAATGAAGGCTAACCAATGCCATACACTCCTTCTCCGCAGGTAAACATTGCCAGTATTAAAATTATTTGCACCAGTGACAAAGACTAAAATAGCAACTTGCAACGTGATTTACAAAAATGTTACAGCACATTTTATATGCTATTATTTCAGGACAGCAATAATATTGAATCAAAATATGATATAATAACTGTATAATATTCTGCTTTTTTGGTCAATTTGATCATGGAGCCTCACAGCTTAGTTTAGTTTACCTTAGCTTAGAGATACAGCGCGTAAACAGGCCCTTCGGCCCACCCAGTCTGCACCGACCAGCGATCCCCGCACATTAACACTAGCATACACACACTAGGGACAATTTACAATTATACCAAGTCACTTAACCTACATACCTATACATCTTTAGAGTGTGGAAGGAAATTGGGGATCCCGGAGTAAAACCACGCAGGTCACGGGGAGAACGTGCAAACTCCGTACAGACAGGCACCCGCCGTCAGGATCGAATCCGGGTCTGTGGCGCTGTGTGGCAGCAACTCTACTGCTGTGCTACCGCATTTGAGGCATCGAATACCAGAGCAGTGAGCTGATAAAAACGTGGTCAGACTTCTGCTGGAGTGCTGTGTGCTGTTGTGGTCACCACACAATGGGTCCGGTGTGATGCACGTAGGGAACTCCCACGGATGCTCCCAAGTCTACCAGAATGCTGCCCAGGGTAGAGCAGTTATGTTAGGACGGAAGTCTGGAGAACTTGGAGCAGAGGAAGTTCTCTCCGGAGATTAAGAATGTTTGCAATATGTAAAATGATTAGGGACGTAGATATGGCAGGCAGAAGGAAACAATTCCCCCCGTATTGAGGTAAGGGGTACGGCGTGAGAGGGGATATGAGGGGGACCTTGTACCACCAGAAAGTGATCACTACCTGGAATACAATGATTGATCCTGAAGAAGGGTCTCAACCCGAAACGTCACCCATTCCTTCTCTCCAGAGATGCTGCCTGTCGCGCATTTTGTGTCTATCTTCGGTTTAAACCAGCACCTGCAGTTCCTTCCCACACATTCAATGATCGATTGATTGATTTAAAGATGCAGCACACAAACAGGCTCTTCGGCCCATCGAGTCAATGCCGATCACACAATCGTTCGACGTCACCCCACTTTCTCAACTGTCTCCCTGCACAACAGGGGCAGTTTACAGAGGCCAATTAAGCTACAAACCCGCACGTCTTTGGGATGTGGGAGGAAACCGAAGCACCCGGAGGAAACCCACGTGGTCACAGGGAGAGCATACAAACTCCACACAGATAGCACCCGAGGTCGGCAACCAACCCGGCTCCCTGGCGCTATGAGGCTGCAGGTCCACCAGCTGGGCCACTGCTTGAGAGAGTGGTAATCACTGATAGCATTTAAGAGGTGCCGTGAGAGCACTTGAATGGCCCAGGCATAGAAACCTACTGGCCAATGGAATTAATAAGGATGGGTGACAACCATAGGGGTGTAATGCTGACGCTCTATAAGGCGCTGGTCAGGCCACATTTGGAATATTGTGAGTAAATTTGGGCCCCATATCTGAGGAAGGATGTGCTGGCTCTGCAGAGGGTCCAGAGGCGGTTTACAAGAATGGTCCCTATGATGAGCGTGTGAACATATGATGAGCGTTTGACGGCACTGGGCCTGTACTTGCTGGAGTTTAAAAGGTTGAGGTGGGACCTCAGTGAAATGTACAGAATAGTGAAAGGCTTTGAGAGCCTTGAAGGGAAGTAGGGATGTCACCATTGCACAAAGTAACATATCATGGCCCTGGCATTTGCAGTCATGGAGTTATAGAGCGTGGAAACAGGCCTACGTTGCCCACGACAACCAAGCTGCCTCATCAACACTAGTCCCACCTTCCCACATTTAGCCGCAATCGCGCTGAACCTTGCAGTGCAGAAGGATGAGGGGTGATCTTATAGAGGTGTATAAGATGAGGAGCGGTGTAGATAGGGTGAATGCAAAGTCTTCTACCCAGAGTAGCGGAATCTCACAGTAAGTTTAAGATGAGAGGGGAAAGATGCAATAGGGACCTGGGGGCATTTTCTCACACAGAAGGTGGTGGGTACTTGAAATGTGCTGTCAAAGGTGGGAGTTGAGGCAGGTCCAATAACAACCTCTAAAAGACATTTGGATAGATACATGGATAGGAAAGGATTAAAGGACGGCACGGTGGCGCAGCGGTTGAGTTGCTGCCTTACAGCACCAAAGACTCAGGTTCAATAGACAATAAGTGCAGGAGTAGGCTATTCGGCCCTTCGAGCCAGCACCGCCATTCAATGTGATCATGGCTGATCATCCACATCAGTGTCCCGTTCCTGCCTTCTCCCCATATCCCCTGACTCCGCTATCTTCAAGAGCCCTATCTAGCTCTCTCTTGAAAGTATCCAGAGAACCTGCCTCCACCGCCCTCTGAGGCAGAGAATTCCACAGACTCGCAACTCTCTGTGTGAAAAAGTGTTTCCTCATCTCTGTTCTAAAAGGCTTACCCATTATTCTTAAACTGTGGCCCCTGGTTCTGGACTCCCCCTAGATTGGGAACATGTTTCCTAGTGTGTCCAAGTCCTTAACAATCTTATATCTAATCTAATCTTGGTGATTCCAGGACCTCCCTCGGCCCCACTGAACGTAATCTCCAACATCAACAACACCAGCGTGATCCTGGATTGGAGCCCCCCGGCCAACGCGGGCGGGAGGAAGGACCTGATGTACGTGGTGGTGTGCAGGAGGTGCGGCGTGGACCTGGCGGAGTGCGGCGAGTGCGGCGGCGCGGTCCGCTACATCCCACAGGAGGCGCGACTGAGGAACACCTCCGTGATGGTGGTGGACCTCCTGGCTCACACCAACTACACCTTCGAGATCGAAGCGGTGAACGGAGTGTCCGAGCTCAGCCCCATCCCCAGGCAGTTTGTGTCCGTGAACGTCACCACCAATCAAGCAGGTAAGGACGATGGGTCGAGATTCATGTCTCATTGACCGACAGGGCCGGAAAATTAATGTGTTTTCGTTTTCACCAGCAAAATAACACAAGAGTCAGGAGAATCCAGAGAGTGTTTTATTGTCATATCTCCCAGATACAACAATGAAATTCCTACTCACAGCAGCACAACAGAATATGTAAACATAGTTCACTGTAAACAATATAATAAATTAGAAAAAAAGTTCAGTGTTGGTATATATACACATACTTAAAATACACATATACACAGAACATATATATACACTGAACTTCCAAATAAGCTCTGAACCACATAGACTATTATAGAAACATAGAAACATAGAAATTAGGTGCAGGAGTAGGCCATTCGGCCCTTCGAGCCTGCATCGCCATTCAATATGATCATGGCTGATCATCCAACTCAGTATCCCATACCTGCCTTCTCTCCATACCCTCTGATCCCCTTAGCCACAAGGGCCACATCTAACTCCCTCTTAAATATAGCACTCCCTCTTAAATATAGCTCCCTCTTAAATAGTGCAATTATAGTCATTATTGCACTATTATATAGTAGTATATACATGCACACACACGGGGCCATTTCAAAAAAATATGATTAAATGCACACACCGTATTGTTTCTGAATTATAACATGAATTGAAAAGTTTGAATGAAAATATGTTCATTTTCCTTGTAATGGACAACCAGGAGGGAACTCGTTATTGCCATTATTACGCTCTCTGGCTTTAGCACAAAGGAATACAGTTGATTAACTTACCTTCATGGACAATGAAGTCCTCGTGGTCTGCCAGTGATTGTCCTCTGTAAGAACGTCACACGGAACTGTTCTCTGGTTACTCTCCTTCAGTAAGTCTTTAGTGATCAAGCGATTGTGTGGGATATCATTGCAGATTAATTGGAATAGACTCCGGAGGTTTGATGCATGCTATTGCGTATCATGCACAAATGATAACTGCAGCATGATAGTCAGAATTAATTGCTCAGGATTTTCGTTATACTTATCTGCAAATATCTTCGTTGGGTGCAACATATCAGATAACTTACCCAGTTTGGACTGACACACTGTGCTGATCTTAATAAGTTCAGTTTAGTTTATTCACCTGTACCGAGGTGTTACGTGCTGACCAGCCGGCAGAAAGACAAAACTTGATTACAATCGAGCCATTTACAGTGTATAGATACATGGTAAGGGAATAACATTTAATGCAAGGTAAAGCCAGCAATGTCCAATCAAATATAATGCGAGGATCACCAATGAGGTAGATAGTAGTTTAGTACGGCTGGCTGGTTGTGGTAGGATGATTCAGTTGCCTGATAACAGCTGTGAAGAAACCAAACATCATAGAGCGGAGCCAGATGGTCCACTCCTGCAAAATCCAATGGACTAATGTGTAGTACGGAACGGGGCGGAACGTCCGCCATTTTAGTAAACCCGACCCGACTTCCGTGGAATGTGTAATTAGCAAATATCATAGAGCGTAGTTGGGTCAGATTGGTTTCTTTCTTTGAAAATAGAAATGAGGAAAACTATCAAGGGAATTATTTGGTATGGTAATTGAAAGGTTTCTGAGATGCTAACTTCGAATGGAATCGGAGCATGCAACCATTGGTATTTTTGAGGAGGACGGATGAGTGCTTTGGCTTACAGCCCAAGATGGAATTAATTTTAGAAAATGTTTGCTTGCTGTCAGAGCAACATTTCAATGGCCTGCAATATCTGCAATTCGAAAATTAATAATGGCATGAAGGAGAGGACAATGCTTAGGAAGGAACTGCAGATGCTGGTTTAAACTGAAGATAGACACAGAATTCTGGAATATCTCAGCAGGACAGGCGGCACCTCTGGAGAGAAGGAATGGGTGATGTTTCATGTCGAGACCCTTCTTCAGACTGAAAGTCCCTTTCCCATGACTTGCTGTCTGAAGAAGGGTCTCAACCCGAAACGTCACCCATTCCTTCTCTCCAGAGATGCTGCCTGTCCCGCTGAGTTACTCCAGCAGTTTGTGTCTATCTTCGGTTTAAACCAGCATCTGCAGTTCCTTCCTACACACACATCAGTCTGTCCAGTCGAGGGTACAATTGGCGATCAAAATACAACAGCGAATGTTCAAGGATGATTAATGCACTTGGCTCCAGTTTATGTACTTAACTTCATCCCGCGTTGAAACTGATCCCGGGGTATATTAATCACCTTGAACACTCGCCGTTGTATTTCGCATACGCGCTTCATTCCCCTCTTTTCATTACTTGCATGACACTTTCTAAAATCTGCGCACACAATGCTTTGGGCCCGTTTGAATGGGTGAAAAATACAGCGATTCCGAATCGCGCTGCACTTGGCCCAGTAGAGTTATTTTCTTTACTCGTTTCAATGCGTGTAAAAGCAAATGACAATACAACATGAAGATTCTTGCCACAAACAACCAAAAAAACCTTGTAGTGATTAGCATTTTATTAACATTTCGCCTTTTCATTTTGGATCGAATAAATAAAAGTGATAGATGATTCCACGGAATTCAAAATATATTTTTTATTATGGGTAGCATTTTGGAGATTTGTAGAGAAATGGAACATTTAATGTTGAGGCACCGTTACTGTAATCCGCCGCTTAAAATGCCTGCGTTTTAAAATCTAAATATTTCTTTGCTGTAAAATAAATAGTTACACATGGTCATTGCTGGTTACCCTATATTCTGCTAATTGGCATTCATATATATTTTTTTAAAAACCCATAAATGATAAATTGCAGGAACAATGTGCTTTTAAAAGAGTTTACATCAGTTCTGATTAGTTAACGGCGTAAACCATTTGAAATAGAAACCAAATATATTTTCTCAAAACAAAAATCGAGGGAAAATGTCCTGAGTGCATAAATTCCTAATTCACAATCAAGAAACTGCACAAAGAAACATCGGATTATAATTTGATTTTAGACTCCCAATACGATCCATTGGGAACCGCGACAGTTGTGCGTGCGGCACGCGCTTGGGCAAATGAAATACATCGGTCTTTAGCAATTCAGAACTGTGTTCTGCATTGCAATAATTTCATCCATATTGAGCTCTGCAGTTTTAGAGCAGGGCACAATTATAGGTGATCACAAGAAAAATAATTAACTTTATCTAATACGTGGGCGAGAAGGGTCCAGAAGAGACACCGTGACCAAAGATCATAGATTGGAGCGGAGACGGAAGCCAGTTACGGAAATGGCGCTGAGGATTACCCACGACCTACTACGACTTTTTCGACGAGTGGACTATCTTACTCCGCTCTATGATCTTTGGAAGAAACTGTCCCTGAATCTGGAGGTGTGCATTTTAACATTTCTATACCCTTTGCCTGATGAGAGAGGGGAGTTGATGGAGTGGACAGGGTGCGACTCATCCTTGATCATGTTGCAGGCGTATCTGGATTGATGCAGTTGATGCACAAATGATAACTGCAGCACGTTAGTCAGAATTCATTGCTCAAGGTTTTAATTATATTTATCTCCAAATATAGGATGCAACATATTGGATAATTCACCCAGTTTGGTCTGACACACACAGTCTTGATCTTAATAGGGTGGCTTCTAATATGAAACTGCTCTGCAAGCATTGTTGGCAAGCATTGTACTAAACCTAGTGCAGTGATGAGGGGTGCTGCTTTGTTGAAAGCACTGTGCAAGGGATGTGATGTTAAGCCGTATTTCTTTTATGATAAATGACAAGTACGAGAAGTGGCTTCTTAATCCGGGCCATGGACAAGCATTAGATTCCTAGTTATTCGATGGTGAAGATCTGTGAACATATAGTTCATAGTTTATGTGTAAGAAGGAACTGTAGCAGCTGGTTTAAACCAAAGAGAGACACCAAATGCTGGAGTAACTCAGCAGGACAGGCAGCATCTCTGGAGAGAGGGAATGGGTGACGTTTCGGGTCAAGATCCTTCTTCTTCTCATGTTTAGTTTGGTTTAGTTTAGTTCAAAGTTTCAACGTCAAGGTCAGTTTATTGTCACATATACCAAGTAAGGTGCAGTGAAATGTGAGTTACCATACAGCCATACTAAATGAGAAGCTTCAAGACACACAACCACATAAAAGTTAACATAAACATCCACCACAGTGGATTCCACGTTCCTCACTGTGATGGAAGGCAATAAAGTTTAATTTCTTCCTCTTGTTCTCCCGCGGACGGGGCAGTCAAACCTTCCGCAGTCGGAGTTATTAAAGCCCCGCAGTTGACGATCGAATCCCCCGCGTCGGGGCGGTTGAAACTCTCTCCGCTGCATGCAGCTCCCTAATTGGGCTCTTCTTAACAGAGACCGCAGGCTTCACGATGTTAAAGTCCACAGGCCCCTGCGGTTGGAGCTTCGATCCCCGACAAAGGGATCGCAAGCTCCGCGATGTTAAATCCCCGCAGACTCCTGTGGCTTGGAGCGCCCGCCGGTCTCCAGGAAAGGCCGGCAACAGCACAATGTTGGGCCGCAGTGGGGACGCAGATATGATATGGGAAAAAATCGTATCTTCGTCGAGGGAAGAGATTGAAAAAAGGTTTCACCCAACCCCCCACCCCCCCCCCCCCACATAAAACAAACCAAGGAACACGAGCACACACTTTTTTAACATAAATTTTACTTCGGAGTCACGTGAGTGACTACGTGAAGACCCCGCCAGCACGCATGCGCGACATATCGTCGTACGCATGCGACGGTCGGGAGGAGCGGGGCTCCTCCAGCGTGAGTTTTAAAAAGCTCACGCCAGGTAAGTCACCGAAGAACTGGGCTGACCCAGAAGAGGGAGTTGGCTGAAGCACCTGCAGCGTCAGGGGTGTGTGAAGATTATATGGATGTGGTGAGCAAACATGCCATGCCTCACCAGAAGGGCCTACCCATCCACCCCAAGCTGGCTGCCAGCATTGATTATATGGCCACCAACCAACTTCAGGAACAGGCCATCAATGCCACAGCAGATAAATATTTGGCGCCAGAAAACTGCAAGTCATTAAATGTGCCCGCGGTGAACAACCCGATATGGGGGAACATGAGCCCCTCAAGTAGAGGGCAGGAGATGAAACTTCAGAAGATCCTGAAGCTCCTTACCGCAGGGATTACTGCAGTAGCCAGAACAGCAGTGGGAGTGGATATGCCGCAAGAGCTGCAAGATGCTTTGGCCTTACTGTGCAATACACAGTATGAAATTAACAATTTCAGGAAAAGCATTATAAAGCCGGCGCTTAACCCCAAGTTCGCGGGGTTATGCAAGCCTGGGAAGACGCAGCCTCCAAGCCTGTTATTCGGGGAAGATCTCCCCAAACAGGTAAAAGATCTTGACGAAGAGGCTAAGGCTTTGGGCCTTATTAAAGTACCTGGGTACACTAAGCCTCATCACAGAACGCACCCCTACGCACCCACCGGGCAGAGTTACCCTAACAGGTCTGCCGGTGGTGAAAGCTCGAAGGCCGGCATACCTGCACAGCGGTCTTTTTTAGGCCAAGGCCCAGGCCGGCCTCCTTGGAAGATGCGCCACTCCCAGAACACCTACAACCAGCCGAGGAAGCAAGGGCAGAAACCTCCACACCGGCAGTAACCATGGAGGTAGGTGGGTCTGGGATCCCCAAGAACACTACTGACCTAAATTCACTCTGCATAGGGGGCAGGTTGCACATGTTCCTCGAGAATTGGCTCACTTTTACCTCTGATCCTTATATACTCAGGAGTATTCAGGGCTACAAAATTGAATTTATTCACGAACTCCCTACCCCGGTACAGCATGCGCCTAGTCGGAAATTCGTCCTTTTTCATAGAGATAAGGCAGCAGGGCATGCTGAACTACAGAGGTTAATAGAAAAAGGGGTAATTGAAAAGGCCTTTAAAGAACCTCAGGAGTTTGTGTCTAATATATTCACTAAAAACAAAAAAGATGGCGGGTGCCGCATCATCATAGATTTGACCGACCTGAATACTTCTGTCCAGTATATTCATTTTAAAATGGACACCTTCGACACTGCTACTCAGCTTGTAGCCAATAGGTACTACATGGCATGCGTTGACCTTAAAGATGCATACTATTCAGTACCCATACACAAGGATCATAGGAAATACTTAAAATTTATCTGGATGGGACAATTATGGCAATATAAAGCTTTGCCTAATGGGCTATCGTCAGCACCCAGATTGTTTACCAAGATATTGAAACCAGCTTTGGCCTATTTAAGGAAACAGAATCATACTGTGATGGCCTATCTTGATGACATCCTCATAGTGGGGGAGAATTTGGAAATGGCTACTTTGGCAGTCACAGCCACGAAACATATTTTTCAGTTACTGGGGTTTACGATACATCCAGATAAATCAATATTGGAACCCTCTACCACCATGAAATATTTGGGGTTCATTATTGACTCAGTGCAAATGTCTGTCACGTTACCACCAAGCAAGGTGGAAGACCTGATAGAGGCTTGCAGGAGCCTCTTTGGCATTAAGGTCCCATCCATTCGGCAGGTGGCCAGGGTGATTGGGAAGATAGTAGCTGCATTTCCTGCAGCACAATATGGGCCCTTACATTACCAAAATTTACAAAGAGCAAAAATTACGGCGCTCAAAAATCATGCTGGCCATTTTGATAGGCCCATGAAAATTCCAGAAAAGGCAAAAGCTGAACTATATTGGTGGATGGGTAATGCCCAAAATTGTTCCAAACCCATGACTATCGCCAATCCCTCGATCACCTTACAAACGGATGCCAGTGCCAAAGGGTGGGGAGCTACTAACACTACCTCTAGCTGTGGAGGTAGATGGAGTGCACCAGAGTTAACCCTATTTAAAAACTTAGGGATTAACTATTCAGAAATGCTCGCAGCATTTCACGGACTTAAAGCATACTGCACTAACATGCACAAAGTTCATGTTAGACTACAGATTGACAACACCACGGTAGTAGCCTATATTAACCACATGGGCGGTGTAAAGTCGATATCGTGTGATGAATTGGCCAACAATATCTGGCACTGGTGTCTGCAAAGAGGAATTTGGATCTCTGCAACTTACCTACCAGGTAAACTAAACACAGTGGCAGACACCAGATCACGGAAATTCAACGACAACATAGAATGGATGTTGGATCGGAAAGTGTTTACAGATATTGTAGAACGTTATGGGACACCAGATATCGACCTTTTCGCGTCCAGGCTAAATCACCAACTACCAACGTATGTTACTTGGGAGCCAGACCCGGGGGCGGTAGCGATGGATGCTTTCTCGCTACACTGGGGGGATTTGTTTTTCTACGCTTTCCCCCCTTTCTGCCTCATCAGTCGGGTCTTGCAAAAAATCAGGCAAGACTCCGCATCGGGTATCTTGGTAGTGTCCGACTGGCCTACTCAACCATGGTTCCCTCTGGTACAAAAGATGGCCACAGAACCCTGTGTCAGGGTGAATAAAAGACCAAGCCTGCTTGTTCATCCTGTTACAGGTGAAAGTCATCCATGTCATGATCGTATGGATTTGTTAATTTGCAGACTTTAAAACGGCCACTTCATGGACTCGGACTCTCCAACAGGACCATTGATACTATCACGGGAGCCTGCAGAGAGTCCACAAGGAAGCAGTACTTGACCTACATCAGGAAGTGGGAAAGATTCTGCGTGACTACTAAAACTACATACGAAACCGCCACCATCACGGAAGTGCTGGAGTTTCTGGCTACCCTTCATTACGATGAGGGTTTAAGCTACAGCGCCATTAACTGTGCCAGGAGTGCCCTATCGTCTTACTTGGGCAAGGGGAGTGACCAATTGGGAATTGGGTCACATCCCCTGGTATCCAAATTTATGCGGGGAATATTTAATTCTAATCCCCCCAGGCCCAGATATAGCCATACCTGGGACATCAGCACGGTATTGACGATGCTGCGAGGATGGACACCGAACACGGGACTCCCTTTGGCCAAATTAACCTACAAAATGGTCATGATAATGGCACTGATCACGGCGCAACGGGTCCAGTCCCTGCACAAACTCAGTCTGGATGCCATGGCAATTACCAGTGGGAAGATCACATTCCAGGTGCAGGGACTATTGAAGCAAGATCGACCCGGAGTGTCTGGACATACTTTGGAGTTCCTGGGTTACCCAGCGGACACTCGTCTTTGTATCGTTACATTGATTCTGCGATACATTTCAGTCACTAAAGATCTAAGGGGCACGGAAACAGCTTTGCTTGTCAGTCACAAGAAGCCTCATCACAGGGTCACGGTGCAAACCATTTCCAGATGGTTAAGGGTGGTACTGGATGCGGCGGGGTGGATACTAATGTGTATAAATCTCACTCCACCAGGGCAGCATCCACCTCGGCGGCTAGAAGGATGGAGGTACCACTGGATCACATCCTGGCCACAGCGGGTTGGAACAATGAGAGAACCTTCCACCGCTTTTATAACAAACCCGTGACCTCCCCTGACAATTATGCAGGGAGGATCTTAAGTGCTGCCAGTTAAATAACCCTTTTGGGACACAATATTGTGTTTGGTATGAATAAATACCTGTTTTGTTTTTCAGCCAGTGTCTTGTCTGAATCACGTCCATCCTCTTATCCCAGCTTTAGCGGTGTGTGAGCATGGAGCTTCCAGGGCATGAAATCACAGAGCTTTGAAATCTTCACGTAGTCACTCACGTGACTCCGAAGTAAAATAGTAAGATTAAACGAGAACTTACCAGTTTGAAGTTTGATCTTTATTTTATGAGGAGTTACGATGAGGGATTACGTGCCCTCCGCTCCCAACCCTCTATTATAAAGATCACCTGGTATGAAAGTTCTCTTTTTTCTCTTACTATGTCAGTCATTGAGACTGTTTTTTGTTCTGTGATTTCACACCACTGCTTTGAAGAATGTCGCGCATGCGTGCTGGCGGGGTCTTCACGTAATCCCTCATCGTAACTCCTCATAAAATAAAGATCAAACTTCAAACTGGTAAGTTCTCGTTTAATCTTACTATTAAAAATAACAAAAAAGAAGAAAGGACAGACAGACTGTTGGCGAGGCAGCCACTGCAGGTGTACCTGAGTATAGTTTTGAGATACAGCGCGGAAACAGGCCCTTCAGCCCACTGAGTCTGCACTGACCAGCGATCCCCGCACACTAACACTATCCTACACACACTCGAGACAATTTACAATGTGACTGAGCCAATTAGTCTACAGACTTGAACGTCTTTGGAGTGTGAATGGGAAACCGGAGCTCCCGGGGAAAACCCACGCAGGTCACGGGGAAAACGTGCAAACTCCGTACAGACAGCACCTGTAGTCAGGATTGAACCCTTGTCTCTGCCGCTGTGAGGCAGTGTCTCTACCATTGTGCCACCATTTTGTTCTTGCTTTAACATTATTGAATAAATCACCATTTGTTTTTGCTTTCATCCTGGCCAAAATTGAAGCAGTGATTTCTTTTTGTGTTATGTATTCTTGCAGCACCTCCAGTGTCTGCATGTAAGAACCTCTTCCACCAATACAAATCCACATACTTCAGAAACCAGCTCCTTTCAATGAATCATCTCTGTGAGCACGTATTCAGTCCTCTGGTGCACTGCACCTGACTACATAAGGACCAATGTGTGTTATGTGCAAATAAGATCAAAATGGATAGAGATGCAATCGACCCAAGCAACTATTAAGTCTGACGTGACAAATAGATTTGCTAAATTTGGTTTCAAATAGCAAGACACAAATTTATAATGTTTTGTTTTAAATGCACGACTTGGGTGTCAAGGGAACGGCCAACACTTATTGCTGAGGATAAAGTGAATCTGCAGTCTGTTTGCACAAACTGAATACAACCTTCTGAATGTGCAATCATTGAAATGAATCGAGTTTACAAAAATTGCAATGATTTAACTGACAGGATTTGGGTATCCAGGCCCGGCCAAATTGTTCTCATAAGGTCATCAGTGATAGGAGCAGAATTAGGCCATTTGGCCCATCAAGTCTACTCTGCCATTCAATCATGGCTGATCTATCTTTCCCTCCTAACCCCATTCTCCTGCCTCCTCCCCATAACTGATACCGTACGATGATACATAAGTGAGTGGTTTCGCAGAGAGTGAAGATGGTTGTGAAAGATTGCAGCAGGATCTGGATCGATTGGCCAGGTGGGCGGAGGATTGGTTGATGGAATTTAATACAGAGAAGTGTGAGGTGTTGCATTTTGGGATGTCGAACAAGGGCAGGACCTACATAGTAATGGTAGGCCTCTGGGCAGTGTTAAGAAAGCTCATCAGCGCTTCTACTTTCTGAGAAGATTACGGAGAATCGGTCTGTCAAGGAGGACTCTCTCTAACGTCTACAGGTGCACAGTAGAGAGCTTGCTGACTGGTTGCATCGTGGCTTGGTTCGGCAACTTGAGCGCCCTGGAGAGGAAAAGACTACAAAAAGTAGTAAACACTGCCCAGTCCATCATCAGCTCTGACCTTTCCTTCCATCGAGAGGATCTATCACAGTCGCTGCCTCAAAAAGGCTGGCAGCATCATCAAGGACCCACACCACCCTGGCCACACACTCATCTCCCTGCTACCTTCGGGTAGAAGGTACAGGAGCCTGAGGACTGCAATGACTCGGTTCAGGAATAGCTACTTCCCCACAGCCATCAGGCTATTAAACTTGGCTCGGACAAAACTCTGAACATTAATACCCCTCCATCTGTTATTTGCACTTTATCAATTTTTGCAGTCATGTGTGTATTTACGTATATAATTGTAGTCAATGCCTACTATGTTCTGTTGTGCTATGCAAAGAAAGAATTTCATTGGCCTGTCAGGGACACATGACAATAAACTCTTTTGACTTTGACTTTGACTTGTGTAGAGCAGAGAGATCTATGAGTACAGGTGCATGGTTCCTTGAAGGTCGAGTCACAGGTAGATAAGGTGGTCCAAAAGGCTTTTGGCACTTTGCTTCATCAGTCAGAATACTGAGTATAGATGTTGGGAGGTCATGTTGCAGTTGTATATGACGTTGTTGAGACCACATTTAGAATATTGTGTTCAGTTCTGGGCAACATGTTGTAAGAAAGATATTGTCAAGCTTGAAAGGGTTCAGAAAAGATTTACGAGGATGTTGCCAGGATTAGAGGGTGTGAGCTATTGGGAGAGGTTGAGTAGGCTGGGTCTCTATTCCATGGAGCGTAGGAGGATGAGTGGAGATCTTATAGAGGTATATAAAATCATGAGAGGAATAGATCAGGTGGATGCATAGAGTCTTTTCCCCAGAGTAGGGGAATCGAGGACCAGAGGACATAGGTTTAAGGTGAAGGGGAAAAGATTTAATAGGAATTTGAGGGGTAGCTTTTGCACACAAATGGTGGCGGGTGTATGGAACAAGCTGCCAGAGTTAGTTGATGCTGGGGCTATCCCATCGTTTAAGACACAATTATACAGGTACATGCATAGGATGAGTTTGGAGGGATTTGGACCAAGTGCAGGCTGGGACACTGTTGGCCGGTGTGGGCGAGTTGGGCCGAAGGGCCTGTTTCCACAATGTATCACTCTATGACTCTATGAATCAAGAATCTATTTCTCTCTGCCTGAACAATATCCACTGACATGGCCTCCACAGCCTTCTGTTCTGCTTGACATCCCAAAAGAAAATCCAATGATAATTCTGCAAGGGAAAGAATATCCACAGAGCTACTTAATACACTGCCGTGCATTTCAATTTGCAGCTCTACAAGTGGGCATGTGCTGAGAATTCATCATAATACTTGGGCAACAAAAAGTCATGCATTCATTTGCAAGCACATGCTAAATAAGAATTAAAGCAAAAATTAGATGCAAAATCCACTTTGCAATGGGAGGTAAATTGACGTGTTGTTTGCAGATGGTTTTGGGAGTGTGATTTTGTTTTTTTTTAATTTGCCATCTGTTCTCGGTGGTGGCAGCACCGACATATAATGGGAATAGAAGCAACCTGATATGAAAGGCAGTTCTCAATGCACGAGCCCAGCAGGGAAGAAACAAACTTGTCAAATATTGATTGCTAACTGGCACCAGCAGCGAGTCCTCACCCGTAAATTGAGACTCATTCTGCAATCGGGGATGGAGAACGTATGGCAGGGGCTGGTGTGTGTGTGTCTGTGTGTGTGCGCACCTCATCAGGAAGGCTGGCTCCATCCTGGGCGGGGGGGGGGGGGGGGGGCGGAGTTGGATTCATGGGAGGTGGTCTTGGAGGGGAGGATGCTCCTCAAACTGGGGAGCATCTTGGACAATGCAGCTTACCCCCTCCGTGATACACTGGTCAACCTGAGGAGCACCTTCAGCAACAGGCTGGTTCCAGCAAGATGCAGCACCGAACGCCACAGGAGATCCTTCTTCCCTGTGGCTATCAGAATGTACAACTCCTCCCCTTTCTGTCGTGGGGAAGACTGACACTGACTCCCTCCCCCCCTCCCATCCCCTCCCGTGCCCAATCTTTGCACATCCCCAAGCCATTGCAGTCATCACTTTAATTTCATCTTTCATGTATCTTGTGTTTTTATGAGTGTTGGCAGATCAATTTCCCTCCTGGGATGAATAAAGTTCTATCATATCATATCGTATTGTATTGTAACTCTCTCCAGCTTCTACAGATGCGCTGCAGAAGGCATTTTATCGGGGTGCATCGCAGCTTGGTTTGGGAACAGCTCCATCCACGGCCGCAAGAAATATAAACATAGAAACATAGAAAATAGGTGCAGGAGGAGGCCATTCGGCCCTTCGAGCCAGCACCGCCATTCATTGTGATCAGGGCTGATCGTCCGCTATAAATAACCTGTGCCTGCCTTCTCCCCATATCCCTTGACTCCACTAGCCCCTAGAGCTCAATCCAACTCTCTTAAATACATCCAGTGATTTGGCCTCCACTGCCCTCGGTGGCAGGGAATTCCATAAATTCACAACTCTCTGGGTAAAAAAGGTTTTTCTCACCTCAGTCTTAAATGACCTCCCCTTGATTCTAAGACTGTGGCCCCTGGTTCTGGACTCACCCAACATTGGGAACATTTTTCCTGCATCTAGCTTGTCCAGTCCTTTTATAATTTTATATGTTTCTACAAGATCCCCCCTCATCCTTCTAAACTCCAGTGAATACAAGCATAGTCTTTTCAATCTTTCCTCATATGACAGTCCCGCCATCCCAGGGATCAATCTCGTGAACCTACGCTGCACTGCCTCAGTAACAAGGATGTCCTTCCTCAAATTAGGAGACCAAAACTGTACACAATACTCCAGATGTGGTCTCACCAGAGCCCTATACAACTGCAGAAGGACCTCTTTACTCCTGTACTGAAATCCTCTTGTTATGAAGGCCAACATTCCATTAGCTTTCTTCACTGCCTGCTGTACCTGCACGCCAACTTTCAGTGACCGGTGTACAAGGACACCCTGGTCTCGCTGTACCTCCCCCTTACCTAACCTAACCCCATTGAGATAATAATCTGCCCCCTTGTTTTTGCCGCCAAAGTGGACAACCGCACATTTATCTATATTATACTGCATCTGCCACGCATCTGCCCACTCACTCAACCTGTCCAGGTCACCCTGCAACCTCCTAACATTGTCTTCACAGTTCACACTGCCACCCAGCTTTGTGTCATCCGCAAACTTGCTAGTGTTGCTCCTAATTCATATTGAATGGCGGTGCAGGCTCGAAGGGCCGAATAGCCTACTCCTGCACCTATTTTTCTATGTTTCTATGAAAATTAGTTGAGGAAACAAAGAGTAGGGATTAACGGGTCCCTTTCACAATGGCAGGCAGTGACTTGTGGGGTGCCGCAAGGCTTGGTGCCGGGACCCCAACTATTTATAATAGTAAGATTAAATGAGAACTTACCAGTTTGAAGTTTGACCTTTATTTTATGAGGAGTTACGATGAGCGATTACGTAAAGAACCCCGCCAGTCCGCATGCGCGTCAATCTTGAAAGCAGCGGTGTGAAATCACAGATAACAGTAACTGAAGTAACATAGTAAGATTATAAACCAGATCTTCCAGTTGACCTTTAATATTTTGAGAGCCGGGAACAGTGGGCACATAATCGCTCATTGTAACGCTTCATAAACTAAAGATCAACTTCAAACTGGTAGGTTCTCGTTTAATCTTACTATTTTACTTCAGTGTCACGTGAGTGATTCCGTGAAGATTTCAAAGGTCTGTGATTTCACGCCGATCCAAATCCAGTCGTCTCACACTGCATCAGTTGTCTCACACTGCATCAGGAGTGAATAATGAGCAATACATTGAAATATGATACTGATTAACATGTTGATGCTTTAATTCATAAATAAACAAAATAACCACAACAGCGACTCCTCTCTCCCAGGGAAAAGCTATGAAACAGAACTTAACACAGAATGGGCGAACTTCGGGTTCAACAAGTGGTTTATTATAAAACCTCTGAAAAATCAATTCATTTGACCATCCTGTGGCTGTGAGGATATGGTCTAGAGGGACGTCCATTGCCCTCGCTGCTGATGTTGATGCAGCCCTGGTGGAGTGAGATTTAAAATTGTCAATATTAACTCCTGCATAACCCAGCACTTGTTTCAGCCATCTTGAAATGGTCTGAACGGACACTTGCATATGTGGCTTTTTGTGGCTAATAGATAATGCTACTTCAGAGCCTCTGAGGCTCTTGGTGACCTCGATATAGCGTGACCTGTTGTCTGCCACCATATTGAGTCTGCCTGGCAAGTAGTCAGCTGAAATCCAAATGTTCTTTTTAATGCAACAGTGCCAAATAAGGTTAGCCATTCTATCACAAGATTTTGACTTGATTCCACCCATGCGATTAACATACGCCACTGCCGTGGTGTTGTCAATCTGAAGCTGAACATGTAAGTGATGCTTAGTGATACAGTAAGCCTTGAGCCCGTAAAATGCTCCTAAAAGCTCTAAATAATTAATTCCATGTGATTGGCGAATAAATGCTTCATGCATATTTCATCTGCCTCCACAGCTAGACCTGATATCAGTAGCACCCCAACCTAGGGCACTAACATCAGTCTGTAAAACAACTGAAGGTGCTTCCATCAAACTTTTGCTAGAACAATTTGAAATGTTTCTTATCCACCACTGTACTTCAGCAATGGCTTCAGCTGGTAATTGCATGGGCCGGTTGAAATGACCTGCATGTATTCTGAGTGCCTTTACCTATGCCCTCTGTAAATTTTAGTAATGCAAAGGTCCATATTGCACAGCTGGAAAGGTAGCTACCAATTTGCCAATCAAGCTGGCCACCTGTTTAATTAAAGGTGATTGCTCCCCCAAGAGCTTGATACAGCCTTCAATTAAATCTAATCTCTTGCCCTTGGGCAGACATGTGAGTTGAGTTAACTGTGAATCCCAAATATTCAATTACTTTAACCGGCACCAATTTTCATTTAGCTGGATGGATGATAAACCCCAATCTCTCAACCATGAGTGTAACAGCTGAAACTGATAACTCAGCTGCCACAAGTGTTTTTCCAATTATTAAGATGTCATCCAAATAAACCATTACAATATGACCCTGTGCCCAGAGTAACCCCAGAACTGGTTTTAGCAGCTTTGTAAATAATCTAGGGGCTGAGGTTAACCCATTAGGGGTTTCATACTTTTTGGCCGTTGTATCCATGGCCAGTTCCTGAAGCTGGTGCGAGGCCAAGTAATTTATACTCGCAGCCAGCTCTTCCCCCAGCAGCTCTCCGGAGACTATTGGGATGGCAAACCTAGCTGCCAGGAATGGGACCTCTGGCTCGTGCCCTTTGTCCCGTGGGGCAGCCTCCAATGCTAAGCCCACAGATTCGGCGTCAGAATCGTACTGACCCGTCATGCTCTCCTGCTCCAAGAGGGAGACACTAGGCAGTCCTGTTGGTGCAGCAGGTGCGGGCTCTTGGAGAGGCCGGCGCTCTTGATGGAGCATCCTCTCCAATAGGAGCTCCATGCTGGATATCTGTGCTATGGTATCCATTCTCGAGGGAGAACCCTCCCGACCGGACTCGTCCGAGTCTATCGGCCGGACAGACTTCCAGGTGGCTTTACGCCCCTCCGGCGCAGCCACGGTGCCCTCAGACACCAAGTCTGTAGTCACTGGTCTTGTTACGAGCGACTCAGTAGATGAGCTAGGCGGCCGCCCGCTACCCGCACTCCCATGGTCTTTAGTTACTTTTGCAACAGCTCGCCTTGCTCTCAACGATTTCTCCATGCTTGGACTTGCCCTCCTGTAACAAGATTGAACAAGCACAGAAACGACCTCCAACAAGTTTGACACTTACCTGAGGCTTTTTAAACTTACCGCTGGAGAAGCGCTGCTGCTCCCAGCCGGTCTCTACACCATGCATCAGAAGTAATGACGCGCATGCGGACTGGCGGGGTTCTTCACGGAATCACTCACGTGACTCCGAAGTAAAATATATATTAATGATTTATATGAGGAATTAAAAGTAACATTAGAAAATTTGCAGATCACACAAAGCTGGTTGGCAGAGTGAACTGTGAAGAGGATGCAATGAGGATGCAAGGTGACTTGGAAGGTTGGGTAAGTGGGTAGATGCATGGCAGATGCAGTTTAATGTGGATAAATGTGAGGTTAGCCACTTTGGTGGCAAGAACAGGAAGTCAGATTATTATCTGAATTGTGTCAGGTTAGGAAAAGGGGAGTGCAACGAGATCTGGGTATCTTTGTACATCAGTCACTGAAAGTAAGCATGCAGGTCCACCAAAGCTTAAGAAAGCTAATGGCATGTTGGCCTTCAAAACAAGAGAATTTGAGTGTAGGAGCAAAGAGGTCCTTCTGCAGTTGTACAGAGCAATGTTGAGACCACACCTGGAGTATTGTGTGTAGATTTGGTCTCTTAATTTGAAGAAGGATATTCTTGCTATTGAGGGAGTGCAGCATAGGTCCACGAGGTTAATTCCCGGGATGGCGGGACCTTCATATGATGAAAGAATGGAGTGGCTAGGCTTGTATTCACTGAAATTTAGAAGGATGAGAGGGGATCTTATAGAAACATATAAAATTATTAAGGGATTGGTTATGCTAGATGCAGGAAACATGTGCCTGATGTTGGGGGAAACCAGAACCAGGGCCACAGTTTAAGAATAAGGGGTAGGACATTTTGAACTGAGATGAGGAAAAACCTTTTCACCCAGAGAGTTGTGAATTTGTGGAATTCTCTGCCTCACAAGGCAGTGGAGACCAAATCACAAGATGCATTCAAAAGAGACTTAGATAGAGCTCTTATGGCTAGGGGAATCAAGGGATATGGGGAGAAGGCAGGATCGGGGTACTGATTGTGGATGATCAGCCATGATCGCATCAAATTGCGGTGCTGACTCAATGGGCTGAATTGCCTAACCCTGCATTTATTGTTTATGTATCTATGCATGTACGTCTTTGGAATGTGGGAGGAAACTGGAGCACCTAGAGGAAAAAATACCCTGCAAGTTATGGGGGGGACCGTTTTGGTCTCCAAATCTGAGGAAAGACATCCTTGCCATAGAGGGGTACAGAGAAGATTCACCAGACTGATTCCTGGGATGTCAGGACTTTCATATGAGGAAAGATTGGATAGACTCGGCTTGTACTCGCTGGAATTTAGAAGATTGAGGGGGGATCTTATAGAAACTTACAAAATTCTTAAGGGGTTGGACAAGCTAGATGCTGGAAGATTGTTCCCGATGTTGGGGGAGTCCAGAACAAGGGGTCATAGTCTAAGGATAAGGGGGAATTCCTTTAGGACCGAAATGAGGAAAACATTCTTTACACAGAGAGTGGTGAGTCTCTGGAATTCTCTGCCACAGAAGGTAGTTGAGGCCAGTTCATTGGCTATATTTAAGAGGGCGTTAGATGTGGCACTTGTGGCTAAAGGGATCAGGGGGTATGGAGAGAAGGCAGGTACGGGATACTGAGTTGGATGATCAGCCATGATCACATTGAATGGCGGTGCAGGCTCGAAGGGCCGAATGGCCTACTCCTGCACCTATTTTCTATGTTTCTATGTTTCTAACTCCATACGGATAGCACCCATAGTCAGGATTGAACCAGAGTTTCTGGTGCTCTGGTGGAGGAGAGATAATGGAGGGTGGCACGTTGGCGCAACGGTAGAGTTGTTACCTTACAGCATCAGGGACCTGAGTTCGATCCTGACTGCGGGTGCTGTCTGCAAGGAGTTTGTACGTTTCTCCCCGTGACCTGCGTGTTTTTTCTCTGAGATCTTTGATCTGATCCCACACTCCAAAGAGGTGCAGGTTTGTAGGTTATTTGGCTTTCTATAAATATGATTTGTACCTGGTGTGTGAAGGATAATGTTAAGTGCGGGGACCACTGGTCGGTGCGGACTTGGTGGGCCGAAGGACCTGTTTCCGCGCTGTATCTCCAAACTAAAAAAATTAGACACTCGGTATATTATTTATTCATTCATTTCTTCAAAGATAAGAATTCGTTATGAGTAATATTTTGTATGAGATATACTTTTTTTCACAGGCACAGTCCCATTTAAATGTCAAATTTGCTTCACCTCATGGATGCAGCCCCTTCTGATTAATCTTTCTTATTAATAATGCATTTTTGGATGCGTGTGGCACTGAAAGTGTTTCTAAAGGAAGGTAATGATCTAACTATCGCACTGACTTTTAATGAATTGCCAGCTCAATGCTTCTTGTGAACTAACACAGTTATCAATTATGTGTTGCAAAACATAAACATAACTCTGGTTTTGAAAATTAAATTGAATTAATAAGTGGGTTGTGCCATCAACATAACATTGAAATCGAACATCGGTATCAGAGAACTAATAGCATACTCAATGATATATTCCTGAACAGCATTTAAGCATTTTGTTTGACACAAATAAGATTTTATATATTTTTTAGATTTAGAGATATAGCATTATATAGATATAGAAGGCTGCGGCGGCCAAGTCAATGGATATTTTTAAAGCAGTGCTTGATTATTATGGGTATCAGGGGTTATGGGGTTGAGAAGGCAGGGGAATGGGGCTGAGAGGGAAAGATAGATCAGCCATGGTTCAATGGCAGTGTAGACTTGATGGACCAAATGGCCTAATTCTGCTCCTATCACCTTTGAACTTATCAACGTGGATTTTGAAACTTTAAAAAAGACGGCGGCACGGTGGCGCAGCATTAGAGTTGCTGCCTCACAGTGCCAGAGACCCAGGCTCGATCCTGACTACCGGTGCTGTCTGTACGGAGTTTGTAAGTTCTCCCCGTGACCGTATAGGTTTGCTCCGAGTTCTTCAGTATCCTCCCACAATTCCAAAGCTGTGCAGGTTTGCAGGTTAATTGGCTTCTGTAAATTGGCCCTAATGTGTAGAGTAGAAGTGGTGTACGGGTGATCGCTGGTCGGCGTGGACTCGGTGGGCTTGCATGCACGCTGTATCTCTAAAACTGGAGAAAAATAAACTATAAGCTAACTTTGAAAATAAATCTTACAAAAACAATTAAGTTTCTGACTGGAGTTCTCATTGGACAGATCTCTGTCATGCTAACTTAAAGACACACTGATCCATACCATCTTTGTATTATCTTTGCAATGACCAAATTAGTTTGAAACCATCAGAAAATAGTGGGCTTAATCGGACCCTGTGCACTGATTTTTGGCTCTTCACAGTAAGCAATTGCTAAAGATGTTGATCCAGAAGGAAAGGCTTTCAGCACACTGGTCTTCAGCAGTTAGAATATTGAGTATAGAAGTTGAGAGATCTTCTTGCAGTTGTACAAGACATTGATAACCATATAACCATATAACAATTACAGCACGGAAACAGGCCTTCTCGCCCTTCCAGTCCATGCCGACCATTTATTTTCCCCTAGTCCCATCTACCTGCACTCAGACCATACCCCTCCATTCCCTTCCCGTCCATATACCTATCCACTTTACTTTTAAATGTTAAAATCGATCCTGCCTCCACCACTTCTGCTGGAAGATCATTCCACACAGCCACCACTCTCTGAGTAAAGAAGTTCCCCCTCATGTTACCACATGTATGAGGCCACATTTAGAGTATTGTGTTCATTTTTGGTTATCGTGTTATAACAAACCTGTTGCCAAGTTGGAAAGGGGACAGGGAAGGTTTATGAGGATGTTGCCAGGACTAGAGGGCCTGAGTTATAGGGAGAGGTTGAGCAAGCTAGGACTCTATGTCTTGGAGTACAGGAGGATGAGGAATGATCGTATAGAGGTGTACAGAATTATGAGAGGGATAGATCGGGTAAAATGCACAGAGTCTTTTGCCCAGAATAGGGGAATCGTGAAACGAGGACATGGGTTTAAGGTGAAGGGGTAAAGATTTATAGACAATATGCAATAGGTTCCGGAGTAGGCCATTCGGCCCTTCGAGCCAGCACCGCCATTCAATGCGATCATGGCTGATCATCCCCAATCAGTACCCCGTTCCTGCCTTCTCCCCATATCCCCTGACTCCGTTATCTTCAAGCGCCCTATCTAGCTCTCTCTTGAAAGTATCCAGAGAACCGGCCTCCACCGCCCCTTTAATAGGAACCTCAGGGGTAACTTTTTTACACACAGGTTGGTGCCGATATGGAATGAGCTCCTGGAGGATGTAGCAGAGGCAAGTAGTATCATAACATTTAAGAGACAGCTGGACATGGAAAGGACAGGTTTGGACACGGATAGGACAGGTTTGGAGGGTTATGGGCCAAGCGCAGGCAGGTGGGACGAGTGTTGATGGGGTATTGATGGGAATCTTCAAAATGAAGTTTCGAGGAATTTCTTTAGCCAGAGGGTGGTCAGTCTCTGGAATTCATTGCCACAGGCAGCTATGAAGCCAAGTCATTGAGTATTTTTAAGGCAGAGATTGATAGATTCTTGAGTAGTAAGGGTGTTAAAGGTTAGGGGGAGAAGGCAGGGGAAAAGGGTTGCAAGGGAAATATAGATCGTCCATGATTGAATGGCGGCGTAGACCTAATGGGCTGAATGGCCTATTTCTGCTCCTATGTCGAATGGTCTTATGAGAGGCAGGTACCCGCATATGTTACTGCGACCTACCTGGGTAATTTCCCAGCACTGATCTCTGATTTGCCTCGAGTGTGTAGTGCTGAAACACCCTTCAGTAAGGGTGGCACGGTGGTGCAGCGGTAGAGTTGCTGCCTTACAGCGCTTGTAGCACCGGAGACTACAGCTGCCGTCTGTACAAACTTTGTGCGTTCTACCCGTGACCACGTGGGTTTCCTCCGAGATCTTTGGCTTCCTCCTACACTCCAAAGGTGTACAGGTTTGTAGGTTAATTGGCTTGGTGTAAGTGTAAATTGTCGCTCGTGTGTGTGTAGGCTTGTGTTCGTGTGCAGGGATCGCTGCTCGGTGCGGACTCGGTGGGCCGAAGGGCTTGTTTCCGCGCTGTATCTCTGAACTTATCGAAGTAACAGCAAAAGGCTTATTAATTGTCAGGAGCACACAGATGGTGTGTTGACAAACAAGCGCCAGTGGAGCCATTTCAATTTAACTCCCACTGTTGTGATAAAAATTCATTCAAAGAATTGAAAATACAAGACACCTGAGAATTAATACTAAAACTGCTCATAAAATGCATTGAAACACCACGGTCATCACTTTGCTTCATGCTCTGCTCAAAATTCTGAGTTTAATTTTACACCAGCTTTTGGACCAGCAAAATCACCAGAAATTGTTGTGTTATAAGGTCATAAGTGATAGGAGTAGAATAAGGCCATTCGGCCCCATCAAGTCTGCTCCACCATTCATTCATGGCTGATCTATCTCTCCCTCCTAACCCCATTCTCCTGCCTTCTTCCCATAACCTCTGACACCCGTACTAATCACGAATCTATCTCTGCCTTAAGAATATCCACTGACTTGGCCTCCACAGCCTTCTGTGGCAAAGAATTCCACAGATTCACCACCCTCTGAGTAAAGAAATTTCTCCTCATCTCCATCCTAAATGAACGTCCTTTAATTCTGAGGCTGTGACCTCTAGTGCTAGACTCTCAAACTGGTGGAGACGTCCTCTCCACGTGTTTGAGTCTTTCACCTGTGAAGCTCCATTTAATGAGCAAATATGGTGGTTGGGAGTTGATATCAGAGAACAAACACAGAACAATAACGTGCCCTTCGGCCCATATTGTCTTTGCTGAACAAGAAGCCAAGTTAAACTGATCTCAGATAAAAACAGATTTTTAAAGAAATACAAGACCAAGGGGGACCCGTTGGGTCCCGTCCCCTCATCGCGCGGTTGCCGAGGGGGGGGGGGGAGCTAATGTAAACTTGCATCAACATAATTTAGAGATACAGCGCAGAAAAAGGCAACTGAGCCAACACCGACTAGCAATCACCCTGTACACTAGCACTATCCTACATGCTAGGGACAATTTACAATTTTACCAATGCAAATTGACCTACAAACCTGAAAATAGATACAAAAAGCTGGAGTAATTCAACGGGTCGGGCAGCATCTCTCTGAAGAAAAGGAATAGGTGACATTTTAGATCGATCGAGACTCTTCCTCAGACTGAAAGTCAGGGGAGAGGGAAACGAGAGATATGAAAAGGTGCAGAAGAAATCAGGGCCGGCACTGAATCAATGGAAGCTTCTTTGGAGTGTGGGAGGAAACCGGAGCACCCGGAGAAAACCAACACGGTCACAGGGAAAACGTACAAACTCCGTATCATCAGCGCCCATAGTCAGGATCGAACCCAGATCTCTGGCACTGTGAGGCACCAACTCTACCGCTGCACCACTGTGCATAACGTACTCGTACTCTCATTTTCTCAATCTGCTGTACATTCGATCTTAGAACATAGTGCTGTACATGAAGAAGCCCTTCGACCTAAAAGGTTCCAATTACAAGTGTCCCTGCAAGAGATGCATCCTCAGTAATAGATTAGTTCATATTTCTGCTTCAAAACCAAAAACCCCTACAATATGTTTGAGACTATTTGAGCTGTTCTTTGCTTTAGTTTCCCGTGCAGTTGCTCTTGGCCGTCCATGCAAAGTGACGAGTCCCCACAAGTATGTATGATCCCTGGGGGTTACACAAAAAGCTGGAGAAACTCAGCGGGTGCAGCAGCATCTAAGGAGCGAAGGAGATAGGCGACGTTTCGGGTCAAAGAAGGGTCTCGACCCGAAACGTCGCCTATCTCCTTCGCTCCTTAGATGCTGCTGCACCCGCTGAGTTTCTCCAGCTTTTTGTGTAACCCTCGATTCTCCAGCATCTGCAGTTCCTTCTTTAACACTATGTATGATCCCTATTGTTAGGTTATTTGATAAAGTAAAAGACACCACCAGCATGAGCTAGCAATATTACTCACTATGCAATTAAAAATGCAAACTGAGCTGAAACTAAATCGAAGATAGACACAAAATGCTGGAGTAACTCAACGGGACAGGCAGCATCTCTGGAGAGAAGGAATGGGTGACGTGTTGGGTCGAGACCTTTCTTCAGATCTAAGTTTAATTGAATTCTCACCGATAATAAGCCACCAAAAGCCCTAAACTTTAACCAGCTCTTTAAACATTTTGCAGGGACTGAAATAAAGATTAGAAAATTCTCATGATAATAAGGCAGAAGATGGGATTTCGTCAACAAATTTAAATAATAATATTTTTTAACACTAGAAGTTTTTACTCTTCTACATTGACACGTTTAAGGTACTTAATGCCTGTGCTTCTTCTTCTTTCGTGTGGCGTGCACAGCCTAAAGTTGTTGGACAACTTGTTCTATTTGATCTTCTGTGTGTGCACGTCGAGTTGATTGCATTAGTCGAAACAGGGCGGACCACGTGAAGGTTGCAATCTTCCACCCCAGTGCCTGTGCTAATTTTGTACAATAGCCCTAAGCAACAATATCTTTTCATTGATGAGGTGCATGACATTAGGGAGGGTCGTTAGATTTTGCATCCCCCCCCCATCCCCTCCGCCACCCTGCACTACCAGGAGTGGTGGTAGAGGCAGATACAATAGTGGCATTTAAGGGGCTTTTAGATAGGCAGATTGAAGTGCAGGGAATAGTGGGATGTGGATCATATACAGGCAGATGAGATCAGTTTAACTTGGTCTCATGTTCAGCTCCATCAATATGGACTAAAGAGCCATTCTTGTGCTGTAGCGTTCTATGCTCCATTTTCTTTGTTCTATGCATGTGCCTGTCCAAACGTCTCTCAATCATCGCTGTTGTATCTGCCGGGTCACCTTTTGAAATAATCTGTTTGAGAAAATACAATGCATACCGTACAAAATTAGCGTCAGAACACCAAAAATTTCGAATAAATAAAATAAAAATTAAAAAAAACCCACCAGAAATTGTAATCATTCTACTAAAGGCAAAGTACAGATGATGATACACACATGCTGTGATATCTTGACTGATTTTTAAAAGTACGGAAGAGAAAATTGCAATTCTGAGGTTATTATAAACCAAATGTAAATGTTTGCTGATCCAAAGAGACTGTGAGAGTTTGTTCACCAGAGGGTGGTGGGTGGGTGGCACATGCTGCCAGGGGTGGCGGTGGAAGCTGATACGATAGTGATGTGTAATAGGCTCTTAGATCAGCACATAAATATGCAGGAAATGGAGGGATATGGATCACAAACAGGCAGAAGAATTAGATTAATTTGGCATCATATTTGGCACAGATATTTTTGTGGCTGGTGTTTAAGAAGGAACTGCAGATGCTGGAAAAATCAAAGGTAGACAAAAATGCTGGAGGAACTCAGTGGGTGAGGCAGCATCTATGGAGAGAAGGAATAGGCGACGTTTCGGGTCGAGGCCCTTCTTCAGACTGGTAGTGTTGCTGCCTCACAGCGCCAGAGACCCCGGTTCAATCCTGGCCTTGGGGTGCTGTCTGTGCGGAGTTTGGGCGTTCTCTCTGGACCACATGAATTTCTTCCGGGTGCTCCGGTTGCCTCCCATATTCCAAAGATAAGTGGATTTGTAGAATAGGGCGGCACGGCGGCAACAGCGGTAAAGTTACAGTTTTACAGCGCTTACAGCGTTAGAGACCCGGGTTCGATGCCGACTACGGGTGCTGCCTGTACAGAGTTTGTATGTTTCTCCCTGTGACCTGCGTGGGTTTTCTCAAAGATCTTCGGTTTCCTCCTACACTCCAAAGGCGTACAGGTTTGTCGGTTAATCGGCCTGGTATCAATGTAAAATTGTCCCCTGTGTGTAGGGTAGTATTAATGTGCGGTTATCGCTGGTCGGTGCGGACTCGGTGGGCTGAAGGGCCTGTTTCCGCACCGTATCTCTAAACTAAACTAAATCAGGAGTAAAAGGTCAAAGTAAGTTTAAATCTTTGTGTTGATTTCACTTGCAAACGTTTCAGCCTGCAGAGGGGCAAGTCCCGCTAATGATCGCTCAGTCTGAAGAAGGGTCTCAACCTGAAATCTCACCCATTCCTTCTCCCCAGAGGTGCTGCCTGTTCCACTGAGTTACTCCAGCATTTTGTGCCTACCCCCTAACCACATCTTGTGCATCGTCCTCTAGTGAGTGTACAACATACAACGCTGTCCAGATTCAGAGGAACGACAGTAATCGCTGTCAGTTTTGCTGCACTAACAACCCACAAATTTTGGGCCTTAATTTTTATGATTTTAAATCTCATGCTGCTTCGGGAAAGGTAGGCTTGGTGCTTCACAACAAAGAACATTTTATTTCATGGGTAAAGCTGTTATATAACAATCCGACAGCCAGAATATTGACTAATCAAATTCTGTCACCTAAATTTCAATTATCCAGGGGTAATAGACAAGGATGAGCCCTTTCACCAATGTTATTTGCCTTAGCCATAGAACCTTTAGCAGAAAGTATAAGAGTACATTTGGGTATTCATGGATACAATACTAAACATACCAATAACAAGATTTCGTTATATGCAGACGATGTACTTTTATACATCACCAATTCCCAAGTTAGTATCCAAAATATATTAAACCTTAGAGAACAATTTGATTCATTTTCAGGGTATAGAATAACCATATAACCATATAACAATTACATCACGGAAACAGGCCTTCTCGGCCCTTCCAGTCCGTGCCACCATTTATTTTCCCCTAGTCCCATCTACCTGCACTCAGACCATACCCCTCCATTCCCTTCCCGTCCATATACCTATCCACTTTACTTTTAAATGTTACAATCGATCCTGCCTCCACCACTTCTGCTGGAAGATCATTCCACACAGCCACCACTCTCTGAGTAAAGAAGTTCCCCCTCATGTTATCCCTAAACTTCTGTTCCTTAATTCTCATGTTATGCCCTCTTGTTTGAATCTTCCCTACCCTCAATGGGAAAAGCTTATCCACGTCAACTCTGTCTGTCCCTTTCATCATTTTAAAGACCTCAATCAAGTCCCCCCTTACCCTTCTGCGCTCCAAAGAATAAAGACCCAACTTGTTCAACCTTTCTTTGTAACTTAGTTGCTGGAACCCAGGCAGCATTCTAGAAAACCTCCTCTGTACTCTCTCTATTTTGTTGACATCCTTCCTATAATTAGGCGACCAAAATTGTACACCATTTAAACTGGAATAAAAGTGAAATTATGGCAATAAAAGCTCAAGACCCTAAACAACTCCAAAAATTTCATTTTAGAATTGTTACTGAAAGTTTAGCTACCTTGGAGTCTATGTGACCAGAAAATACACCTCTCTATTTCAAACGAATTTCCCACCATTAATTACTAAATTAAATGCCCTCATTCAATTTTGGTAAACTCTCCCTATTTCGCTTATAGGTAGAGTAAATGCCATAAAGATGATTTTCCTTCCACAACTCCTATACCTATTTCAATCAACGCCGATATATCTTCCCAAAAATTTAAAAAAAACCTGACTAGGTTATCACAAATTTCATTTGGGATTGTAAAACCCATAAAATACATAAAATATATTTATGTAAATCTAAAGAAAATGGGGGATTAGCACTCCCTAATTTCCTTTTCTACTACTGGGCGACTAATATTAAAAACTTAATCTACTGGATGGATGATACATGTCAACAGGTAAACTGGTTAAAAATGGAGAGGGAAGATTGTCTGCCTTTTAATGTAGGCGCAATTCTTCTTTCACATCTGAATAATTCAATGTATGAGCAAAATCCGATAATACACAGTACCCTACGCATTTGGAAACAGTTGAAATTAAGTCTCAAACTGATCAATTTCTCTCTCCTTTTACCAATCGCTAACAATCCCTTGTTTAAACCATCTATTTTAGATAAGGCGTTTGCACAATGGAAAAACTCAGGAATTAAAACGGTGGGAGATCCTTACTAGAAGGGGATTTTCCTCTCGTTTCAAGAACTACAGGAGGAATATCATTTGAAAGCAAGCAATCTTTTTAGATATCTTCAAATCCGAGACTATGTGAAAACATATACACAAGACTGTATTTTTATGGGTCCAGATATACTAGATGAATGTATGAAATGACATGTCGATACAAGCAAGTTAATATCCTACATTTACAACACTCTTTTAATTGCACATATCCCATCTTCTGAGATGCATAGGCGAGCATGGGAATACAAATTGGGTTCATTAATTTCAAAGGATAGCTGGGAGTAAAGCCTACTATACATACACTACAGCTCTCTCAATGTCAGGCACTCCATGATACAATTTAAAATACTGCAGAGACTCTACTATTCAAAGACAAAATTGAACAAGATCCCCAAACATCTCTCCTATTTGTGATAAATGTCACCTCCAAGAAGCGACAATAACCCATTCCTTCGCTTCCTGTATAAAGTTACAAAACTTCTGGAGGGGAATATTTGATATCTTTTCTAAAATACTTAAAATTAAACTGGAACCAAATATAAAACTGATCACATTAGGTATGTCAGAGGCCTGCTCTAAGCTAATGATATTTCAAAGACGTTTCCTCAATTACGGGCTAATAACGGCAAAAAAACTAATACTCAAATTTTGGAAACAGACAGCAGTCCCCACAGTGAAGATGTGGATCACAGATATGTCCGAGACACTACACTTTGAAAACATTAGGCTTGTCTTGGCTGAAAAAGCAGATCAATTTCTCAAGACATGGTTGCCTTTCACTGAATTTCTGCAACAACAGAATGGTTAAACACAAATTTAAACCCGATGCCAGGGATGGGTGAGGGTGGGGGGGGGGGGGGGGGGGAAGGTATATCTCCATCTTTTCTTATTTCTTTTCTTTCCTCTTGCACTTCTTTGGTAGCTTCACTGGAATTTAGAAGATTGAGGGGGGATCTTATAGAAACTTACAAAATTCTTAAGGGGTTGGACAAGCAAGATGCAGGAAGATTGTTCCCGATGTTGGGGGAGTCCAGAACAAGGGGTCACAGTCTAAGGATAAGGGGGAATTCCTTTAGGACCGAGATGAGGAAAACATTCTTTACACAGAGAGTGGTGGGTCTCTGGAATTCTCTGCCACAGAAGGTCGTTGAGGCCAGTTCATTGGCTATATTTAAGAGGGAGTTGGATGTGGCACTTGTGGCTAAAGGGATCAGGGGGTATGGAGAGAAGGCAGGTATGGGAAACTGAGTTGGATGATCAGCCAAGATCATATTGAATGGCAGTGCAAGCTAGAAGGGCCGAATGGCCTACTCCTGCACCTATTTTTCTATGTTTCTATGTCTTTTTCTTGCTTTCTTTTATTTAACTTCCCTTTCTTCATTCTCTTCTTTTTTCTCTCTTTTTTCCTTTAAAAAAATTGTTTAAATTTTTTAATTTAGGTTTCGATGTTAAAAATGAAGCTATATAACTGTTATGTCGATTGCCTTATCCCTGTACAATTGCTTCTAATAAAATAAATTAGAAACAAAAAAGAACAGTTCTCATGCCATCCAGGGCTCGGGTTGCTAACTTTCTCACTCCCAAATAAGGGACAAAAGGTGGTGTTCCTTTTGATGAAGTGAACCGTGTTAGACTTTCTGTGGGAGGAAGCGACGAGGGAGGGACTTGTGAGGAATCTTGCAGGGGGCGAGATGGACATGGAACGGCAACAGATCTGATGAGCTGGTTGATAAAATCTCAGAGCTGCTTCCAGCTGTGACAATTCGTCATGTTTTGGCTTCTGCTGGGGCTGGCTGGCACTCGGGAGATTTAAGGGGCATCGGTCCTCTGGGAAATGTGAGCGCTCCGACCGAACAGGGGCGGTGGAGGGAGTGGGGGTGGGAGTGGGAGTAGGGTGGAGTGGGAGTGGGGGTGGGAGCGGGGCTGGGAGTGGGGCTGGGAGTGGGAGTGGGGGTGGGGCGGGGGTGGGGGTGGGGGTGGGGGTAGGGTGGGATGGGGCGGGGGTGGGAGTGGGGGTGGGGTGGGGTGAGCGGTTGAGAGACGCCAAAGAGATTTCATGATTAAAACATGGAAATTAAAATCACCCCTAGAGGCAGGAGACTGAAGAGGAGAGAGAGGGAGGGGAGGGGGGAGGGAAGTGGATCTAACCCAGAGAATGAAAGCCCACAAGTGCCTGGCAGTCCAAGCCTGTACACGCTGGTGATGGTAGGTTAGGTGCATACAATGCATTTTCGACTTACAATATTTTCGATTTACGATGGGTTTATCGGAACATAACCCCATCGTAAGTTGAGGAGCAGTAGATAGTAGTAGATAAATACGGGACAAGGGCGGTCCCGTATGGGAAAAACCAATTTAGCCCAATATACGGGATGTCCCGGCTAATACGGGACAGTTGGTATGCCTATATGAGCCGGAGATTTTCTCCCCTGTCCTGCTGTCCAAGATGAGCAATGGGTCCACTGGGCTTATATTCACTGGAATTTAGAAGGGTGAGAGGGGATCATATAGAAGCATATAACATTCTTAAGGGATTGGACGAATGGCCTACTCCTGCACCTATTTTTTATGTTTCTATGTGCGTTTCCTCACAGATGACGTGAGCGCCTGCCTCCCTCACTAGCGCGGAAGCACAGTTCAAAAAGGAGATGGTTCTTCAAGTTGGCAGCTCCTTTGAGTTTGACGAAAGGCCAGAGTATTCCCTTCGATGCTCCTCTTTGGAATGTTGAGATGAGGAGAGTTGGGGGTTGGCAGCTGGGGGCATGTAGGTTGACATGGTTACCAGCAGATTTGTTCAGCTCTGGGGTCCGGCAGCTGGAGTTGAAGGCGAGTGCACTCGTGGGACTCTGGGCTGACAAGATCAGCTGATAGATGGCCTGCCACTGTACAACCTTACACTGCTGACGGAAGCGGGCTTGGGAAAGAAGGCGTTGGTAGCAAGTCTGCCGTCGATCTCCCGTTCTCCAGAGGGATCCTCAGCCTTGTTCGTCTCAAGGTCATGTCAACTCACTCAAATTGTAAACAAAATTGAAACCAAGCGCAGACTGGGTGATCGTTTCACTGAACACCTTAGCTCAGTCCACCTTGGCCTTTGTGATCTCCCGGTTGCCAAACACTTTAACTCCCCCTCCCATTCCCACACTGACTTTTCTGTCCTGGGCCTCCTCCATTGTCAGAGTGAGGCCCTGCGCGAATTGGAGGAACAGCACCTCATATTTCGCTTGGGTAGTTTACACCCCAGCGGTATGAACATTGACTTCTCTATTTTTAAATAACCTTTGCTTTCCCTCTCTATCCATCCCTCCCCCACCCGAGTTCTCCGACTAGTTTCACTGTCCATATCCCTGCCCGATCGCCTCCTCCACAGCCAACAAAGGACCATTGTGAGCTCCACCATTCCTTGGTCATCGGTGCTAGGTCTGATTTGTTCTGTACCTTTTCATACCTCTAGTCTCCCTCTTCCCTGACTCTCAGTCAGAAGAAAGGTTTCGACCAGAAACGTCACCTATTCCTTCTCCAGAGATGCGGCCTGTCTGACCAGCTGAGTTACTCCAACATGTTGTGTCAATCTTTGTGGAAACCAGCACTTGCAATTCCTTCCTACACATATTAATTGGTAGTTTGTTGCTTAGATCAAGTAAGCTGGAATATTAAGAGTCAAGAGTACTTCATTATCATGTGTAACAGGCCTGCAAACACAATGCGCACAAAATACTGTATAACAGGGACCAGCAACCTATGGCCCACGGGTCGGATCCAGCCCGTAACCCAAAATCAACCAGCCTGCAGGTGTTTTTTTTTTCAATTAGTTTTTGCAACCTGGGTGCTACAGACAGTCCCAGGGCATGCAGGCGACCTAGGAACTACAGCCAGTCCTGGGAACGCGAGGGATCTGGGATCTGAAAAACACGTGAAAACGAATCCAAAAAAGTGTCACAAGTGTGTGAAGAAGGGTCTCGACCCGAAACATCACCTATTCCTTCGCTCAATAGATGCTGCCTCACCCGCTGAGTTTCTCCAGCATTTCTGTCTACCTTCCAAGTGTCACAGTTAGTTAGTATGTATTATTAGCATGTATTATTACTAATTCATGTATTATTAGTATGTATTATTAGTAATTACTAATTTAGTTAGTATATTATTATTACCATATAACCATATAACAATTACAGCACGGAAACAAGCCCTCTCGGCCCTTCCAGTCCGTGCTGACCATTTATTTTCCCCTAGACCCATCTACCTGCACTCAGACCATGCCCCTCCATTCCCTTCCCGTCCATATACCTATCCACTTTACTTTTAAATGTTAAAATCGATCCTGCCTCCACCACTTCTGCAGGAAGATCATTTCACACAGCCACCACTCTCTGAGTAAAGAAGTTCCCCCTCATGTTACCCCTAAACTTCTGTCCCTTAATTCTCATGTCATGCCCTCTTGTTTGAATCTTCCCTACCCTCAATGGGAAAAGCTTATCCACGTCAACTCTGTCTATCCCTTTCATCATTTTAAAGACCTCAATCAAGTCCCCCCTTAACCTTCTGCGCTCCAAAGAATAAAGACCTAACTTGTTCAACCTTTCTCTGTAACTTAGTTGCTGGAACCCAGGCACCTCCATTTATTAACTATGGTGATAGATGTGGCACGCCATTTGCTCACAGACATGGGTCCTGGCCCCTGTGCAGAACAAGGTTGCCGACTCCTGCTGCATAATAAACAAAAAATCAACAAATCAATAAAAACGATACTAGTGAAAAAATCCAGTAGATTTTAGTGCAATCAAAGAGAGTCCATGGAAATGCATAGTTGTGATTAGTGATGTGCAGCCTGATCGTTTTTGGGAGGAAGCTATTATTGAATCTGGTGGACACAAAATGCTGGAGTAACTCAGCGGGACAGGCAGCATCTCTGGAGAGAAGGAATGGGTGATGCTTTGGGTCAAGACCCTTATTCAGACTGATGTCAGGGGAGTGGGCGGGACAAAGATAGAATGTTGTCGGAGACAGTAAGACTGGTGGAAGAACTGGGTAGGGGGAGGGGATGGAGAGAGAGGGAAAGCAAGGGCTATCTGAAGTTAGAGAAGTCAATGTTCATACCGCTGGGGTGTAAGCTGCCCAAGCGAAATATGAGTTGCTGTCCCTCCAATTTGCGCTGGGCCTCACCCTGACAATGGAGGACCGGAAAGGCCAGCGTGGGGATGGGAGGGGGAGTTAAAGTACTGAGCAACTGGGAGATCAGGTTGGTTTAGGCGGACTGATTGAATCTGGTGGTCATGGTTTTCTGACTCCTGTCCCTCTCTTTGATGCTCAGTGTAAAATGAAAGTATGCTGGGGAGGTGTGAGACCTTGATGATTTTGGCTGCCTACTTGCGGCAGATCCTGCTATAGATCCCTCTGATTTTGGGGGGGTTGGTATCTGTGTGGTCGGCTGGGCAGTGTCTACCATTCTCTGTGTTCTCTTTCATTCCTGGACTTTTGTGTTTTTGAACCAGACCGCGATGCTCTCTACCTACGGTTGCCCACTGTTCCGTATTGTCCAGGTCATCCCGTATATTGGGCTAAATTGGTTTGTCCCATACGGGACCGCCCTTGTCCAGTATTTGGCTGGCTGCTTCTATTCGGGTCGAGGGGACTGTCGGGTCGGAGCGCCGCCTCCGGCCCCGCCTCACCCGTCCCGACGTAGTGCAGCCCATGGAGTGCAGCAGCAGCATCTCGCCCGTGGCCCCGTCGGTCGGCAGCCCGGCCAGCTGTCCGTCCTTCGCTTACTGCAGACACCACCACCCCTCCTTCTCATGGCCGATCATTGGTTCATGAGTTGGATGGGGCGCGCGATGTCGCATGGGCCAAAACTCCTCAGCTGGCCCGCCGGCTGGGCTTTGTGTGCAGTCCAGCACCGGGCCAACTCATCATTCACCCAGCCACAGCCGAGTCGGTCAATGAATTGCCATTGGGAATGTGTTCCTTATTTTTGCCCCTTATGTGGGAGTGAGAAAGTTGGCAAGCCTATCTCTACCATAGAACTGTTAAGGTTCAGCAGAGTATTCCCTGACATCTCAAATCTACTCAATCTGCTTAGGAATCAAGTTCATACGTTCATGTGTGCTAGAAGCAGAATTAGGGCATTCGGCCCATCAAGTCTCCTCCACCATTCAATCATGGCTGATCTAACGTTTCCTCTCAACCCCATTCTCCTGCCTTCTCCACATAACCCCCGGCACCCGTACTAATCAAGAATCTATCTACCTCTGCCGAAAAGCCCTGTCCCACAGTACAAATTCATTTCAAGAGCTCTCCCGAGTTTGCCCTGATTCAAACTCGGAGATTTACGGTAATGGCCACTCGTCGGTACTCGGGGCTCTTGTGGACATTTTTCAACATGTTCATGTTCAAAAATCTCCACGAGTCTTCCCGAGCTTACCTGCCATTAGCGAGTCTTCCCGCGTACCTGCCGTTAGCGTTACGAACCTCCAGGAGACGTCCCCGAGGTCCGACGTACCCGCTAAGTTCATTCTCCGTTGTTACCACGAGTTTGATTTTTTTTAAACTCAGGAGAGCTCTCGGAATGAACTTGCTCCGTGGGACAGGGCTATTACAAATATCCCTTGGCCTCCACAGCCTTTTGTAGCAATGAATTCCATAGATTCACCACCCTCTGATTAAAGAAATTCCTCCTCATCTGCATCCTAAAAGAACGTCCTTTTATTCTGAGGCTATGACCTCTGGTCCTAGACTCTCCCACTAGTGGAAACATCCTCTCCTGAAGAGGGGTCTGTGGAAGGGTCTTGACCAGAAACGTCACCTTTTCATTTTCTCCAGAGATGCCGTCTGTCCCGCTGAGTTACTCCAGCTTTTTGTGTCTATCTTCAGTTTTTAACCAGCATCTGCAGTTCCTTCCTACACTCTCCACATTCACTCTACCCAAGCCGAGAGGCATTGATGGGCTTTCAATGCCATGAAAAATGGGAAAGTTCCCATTTTTGAAAACAAAAATCACAACCAAAATACATTTTCATCTTTCTAATATAAGTGGGTAACAGGGTCTTTACAAACAACTGGTGGTTGCGTGCTTCCAGAGATGGACTGATATGTGATGCAGTGATGCTCTGTTCTGCTGTGAGTAAATCTCTTCCTTCATTGCCTGAGCACTGTGATGTAGATGGGAGAAGTTGCTATTCAGGCACCAGTGTTACCGGACTCAGTTCAGCACTTCACATCTGGCCCCTCAGCTTCCCCATAAGGGCAGCTGATGTGTCTAGCATGTCTCCAGTCATTCAGGCCTGAATTAACTAGGAACACTTACGTTTCTTTCAATTGAGTTTTGTGGAAAAGGACCCGGCGGCCGACCAAGTCCACGCCGACCATCGGCTGCCCGTTCGCACTAGTTCCACGTTATGTCACTTCCCCATCCACTCACTACACACCAGGGACAATTTACAGACGCCATTCAACCGATAAACCCGCACGTCTTTGGGATATGGGAGGAGATCGGAGCACCAGGAGAAGACCTGCGCGGCCACAGGGAGAGTGTGCAAACTCCACACAGACAGCACCACTCCATACATAAGTTAATGGTAAAAACTGCAAATGCTGTTTTACTGAATGAATGAATGAATGAATGATTATTGGAGAAGTATTCACATACAAGGAATTTGCCTTGGTGCTCCGCCCGCAATAAATAAAAGACACAAAGCGCTGGTGTAACTCACCAGGTCAGGCAGCATCCATGGAAAACATTGGTAGGTGACGTTTCAGGTTGGGAAGTAGGGTCCCAACCTGTAACATCACATATCAGTACCATTCTTCCCAAACCGAAACGTCACCTACCCATGATCTCCAGTTAATTTAGGTTTGTTTATTATTGTCACATAGTACAGTGGACAAGGTACATTGAAAATCTTTGGTTTGCGTGCTATCAGTCAGGGACAAGATTATGCATGAATACAATCTTGCCGTCTACAGTGCACAGATAAAGAATAAAGTAGCAATGTTACAAAATTTTGAGATTTAAAAAATCAAGTCTGCAATTTATCCCATCAGAGAAAGCATAAAAATGAAGTTTAATTTGACACCTAATTCACTTTCATATCTTCAGTATTAAAAAAGTTATGGTCATTTTAACACTCGGAAATTAGCATCTTGTTCCCTATTGCCTTTCCATTGACTTAACTCAAAAGCTGTGCTCTAGGACAGTCAAAAGCCCATAACTTTCTTAAAAATTAAGAGTACTCAATGAAATTTTCAGTTATAATGGGTTGAAGCATTCTGAAACAAATATGAAACAATCTTACTTGGATGACCTGAAATTAAAGCATATAATTAGTTAGTTACCTAATTGTAGCTAATTACAAAATTCAATGAGTAGATCTAAACATCTATCCATTTCTTAAGAAAAGATAAACATTTTTAAATTGCCTAAGTGTTCAAATAACATTCACACAATAATTCACAATATAACATGATTTTTAAATCTCATTTTCATTAATTTTTAGGCCAAATAGAAGGAATTTAGTGTTTAATTCCCGTAAATGAATGGCCATTTAAATCAACTTGCGAGTGGGTTTTAGTGGAACGCAGTGGATTGGAACGTTGCGGTTTGCGGTGAATTTAATCCACAGTCGGCAGGGAGAACACTGCCAGTTCGCATATTTTTTTGTCCCCATTTCGCAACATGAAAATGTGATTAAAGGCTTCCTAAGAACCACGTTTTAATGTAAAAATAAACTGTGTTCCTTCTTTTCTCCCCTACGTACAATCCTTCCTGTTGTCGGCGCTCACGGCTTTAGAAGATGATTTTTTTAAATTACTCTAGCTAATAAATGATCTAGTGTAGTTTAAAAATACTTTCACAAAACAAATGTCAGAGGGATTTCTCTGTAGCGACGAAATCCCCTGAGATGGATCGACTTGAACTGTCTGGTGAAAAACAGCACTTTAAACCCGCCCCCCTCTGAAAGGCGCCAAAGTCGCGCACACGGGGAGTGGCAGAACTGCAGCGCTGCTCAAGGTAAGTCTTGTAACATATCTAAATAAAGGGTACAATGGTGGCGCAGTGGTAGAGTTGTTATCTTACAGCATTCACAGTGCCAGAGACCCTGGTTCAATCCTGGCTACGGGTGTTGTTTGTACGGAGTTTGTACGTTCTCCCCGTGACCTGGTGGGATTTATCTGAAAACGTTGGTTTCCTCCCACACTCCAAAGACGTACAGATTTGTAAGTTAATTTGCTTGGTGTGAATATAAATATTTCAATGGAACTGCAGGCCTGTGCAATGGGAAGTCAACCTCGGAGAAGGCACAGATGTAAATACAACCCAGCTTTAGATTATCTCAAGGCAAGTTTGGCTTGCATGAGGTAAGTGTGTGAGTTTGCACACACTATGCCCCAATATGTCCCACCTATCCTTCCAAACCTGTCCTATCCATGTACCTGTCTAACTGTTTCTTAAACATTGGGATTGTCCCAGCCTCAACTACTTCCTCTGGCAGCTTGTTCCATACATCTCACACCCTTTGTGAGAATAAGTTACCCCTTAGATTCCTATTTTTTCCCTTCACCTTAAACCTATGTCATCCGGTCCTCGATTCACCTGCGGTTAGTACAGTTTAGAGATACAGCACGGAAACAGGCCCTTCGGCCCACCGGGTCCGCGCCGACCAGCGATCCCCGCACATTAACACTATCCTACACCCACTAGGGACAATATCTACATTTACACCAAGCCAATTAACCTACAAACCTGTACGTCTTTGGAGTGTGGGAGGAAACCGAAGATCTCGGAGAAAACGCACGCAGGTCACGGGGAGAACGCACAAATTCCGTGCAGACAGCACCCGTAGTCGGGATCGAACCCGGATCTCTGGCGCTGCATTCGCTGATAGGCAGCAACTATACCGCTGCACCACCGTGACTCTGGGCAAGATACTCTGTTCATCTACCCGATCTATTCTTCTCATGATTTTGTACACCTCTATAAGATCTCCCCTCATCCTACTGCCCTTTCTTCCGCCTGGATCGCACAATTACTTTCAGTCAGGGAGAGTAAATATAACTCGAGATGCAGTTTTTTTGTGATTCTGTCCGTTGAGGACAATGATTGAGGATTTAATGAAATCTGTCGCAAAACTTCTGCACAGCTGTACACCAGTTTCTGTACGGCAAATATTGAAAGATATAACCACTATATTTGAGCAGTCCACGGAAAAATACCAAAGCACAGACCAACAGGAGAATAAAAGCCCAAAGAAAAGCCTTTATAAACATTTCTGCTTGACATTGTTCAACAGCAATGGCATTAAACAAGGAAGTTGTCAAAGCACACAGTGTGAAACTCTGTGGAAATACCAGCGAATAAAGGACAAGAAAAATCTCATTTAGTTAGAACCATGGCCGTGCTCTGTCAATTGTGCAGTCATATGTAACTTGAAAACATGAGGTAACCCTAACAGTTCCATCACATCACTAAAAAATGACAGTGGTGCAAGCACATTACTAAGTTCATTAGTTTTAGGAGCAGAATTAGGTCATACGGCCCATCAAGTCTACTCCGCCACTCAGACATGGCTGATCTATCTTTCCCTCTCAACCCCACTCTCCTGCCTTCTCCCCATAACCCCTCACACCCACACTAATCAAGAATCTGTCAATCTCCGCCTTAAAAATACCCACTGACTTGGCCTCCACAGCCTTCTGTGGCAAAGAATTCCACAGGTTCACCACCCAAAATTCCTCCTCATCTCCTTTCTGAGGGTGCATCCTTTTATTCTGATGTAATGTCCTCGGGTCCAAGCCTCTCCAACAAGTGGAAACATCCTCTCCGCATCCACTCTATCCAAGCCTTTCACTATTCTGTACGTTTCCATGAGGCGTCCCCTCATCCTTCTAAACTCCAGCGAGTGCAGGCCCAGTGCCGTCAAACGATCATCGTATGTTAACCCACTCATCCCTGGGATCATGAGAGAATTTAGAGAATGCCCACTCACTAGAGTTACATAGACAAGGTCCTGTATGATAAAAGGCCAGTGATGTCAGATAATTCATTCATGAGTGAGGATAACGTTTAGGTTTAATTGCGTGGTCTGAATTTCAGGAGTGGCACATTTAGGACTGACTCCACGGATTTAAAAGCCGTGCAATGCAGATTAACAGATTAAAATGTTTAGCTAGTCTGTGCTGCCCCGCCCCAACCTCCCCTTAAGTTAGGTATGTTACAAAACTTACCTTTAGCGGCGCTGCAGTTCTGCCACTCCCCATGTGCGCGACTTTGGCGCCTTTCAGAGGGGGGCGTTTTTCTCCAGACAGGGCAAATTGATCCATCTCAGGGGATTTCGTTGCTAAAGAGAAATCGCTCCAACATTTGTTTTATGAAGGTATTTTTAAACTACGCTAGATCATTTATTAGCTAGAGTAATTTAAAAATCATCTGCTAAAGCCGTGAGCACCGACAACGGGAAGGATTTTACATAGGGGAGAAAAGAAGGTACACAGTTTATTTTTACATAAAAACGTGCTTCCTAGGAAGCCTTTAATCAAATTTTCATGTTGCGAAATGGGGACAAAAAATATACGAACCCACAGTGTTTTTCCTGCCGACTGTGGGTTAAATTCACCGCAAACCGCAACGTTCCAATCCACCGCTTTCCACTAAAACCCACTCGAAAGATGATTTAAATGGCCATTAATTTACGGAATTAAACATTAATTTCCTTCCATTTGTCCTATAAATTCATGAAGATTAGATTTAAAAATCATGTTATATTGTGAATTATTGTGTGAATGTTATTTGGACACTTAGGCAATTAAAAAAATGTTTATCTTTTCTTAAGAAATGGATAGATGTTTAGATCTAGTGATTGAATTTTGTAATTAGCTACAATTAGGTAACTAACTAATTATATGCTTTAATTTCAGGTCATCCAAGTAAGTTTGTTTCATATTTGTTTCAGAATGCTTCAATCTATAATAACTGAAAATTTCATTAAGTTCCCTTAATTTTTAAGAAAGTTATGGGCTTTTGACTGTCTTAGATCACAGCTTTTGTGTTTAGTCAATGGAAAGGCAATAGGGAGCAAGATGCTAATTTCCGAGTATGAAAATGGCCATAACTTTTTTAATACTGAAGATATGAAAGTGAATTAGGTGTCAGATTCAACTTCATTTTTATGCTTTATCTGATGGGATAAATTGCAGACTTGATTTTTAAAATCTCAACATTTTGTAACATTGCTACTTAAGTTGTTATCAGTCAAGTATTATCTTGATGATTTAACATAGAATATAGAATACTCCAGCACAGGAACAGGCCCTTCAGCCCACACTGTTTGTACCGAACATGATGTCATGTTATGGGCCTGTCCCACTTAGGTGATTTTTTAGGCAACTACAGGCGACTAATTTGTCGCCACATGTTCGCCGGCGGTCCCTGGGAGCCGTCTCCTCAGTAGCACAAATGTCGTAGCAGCTTTCTGGTCGCCGCTAAATTCTCAACATGTTCAGCCCTCCCTCTACCCTTGACTTCTCCTGACATAGGTGCTGCCGTAGGTTCTCGCCTGTATGATGTAGGTTGCCGCCGGTTTTTCGGCGACCTGCTATGACAGTCGCCGGCAGTTGCCTAAAAAGAAATTGGCAAATGGGACAGGCCCATTAGACACAAAAAACTGGAGTAACTCAGCGGGACAGGCAGCATCTCTGGAGAGAGGAAATGGGTGACGTTTCGGGTTGAAAAGGGTCTGAAGAAGGGTCTTGACCGGAACTGTCTCCCATTCCTTCTCTCCAGAGATGCTGCCTGTCCCGCTGAGTTACTCCAGCTTTTTGTGTCTACCTTCGGTTTAAACCAGCATCTGCAGTTCCTTCTTATACATGATGTGTTGTTAAGTGTATGAAGGAACTGCAGACGCTGCAGGAGTTGGCCAATTTGCAATACAGAGACATGCAAACTGCTGTTGTGAATGAACAGGGGTTAGGCAGCATCCTGCCTGACCTACCCAGTTATTCCAGCTTTTAATAGCTTTCTTTAGACTTTAGAGATGCAGCGCGGACACAGGCCACCGAGTCCGCGCCGACCAGCGATTACCCTGTACGCTAACACTATCCGACACTAGGGACAATTTACAATTTTACCTAAGCCAATTAACCTACAAACCTGCACATTTTGTTTCCAAGATGGAGCCCAGCCCCGGCGACTGTTTGTGTGCTAGGTACAGAAGCACATCTATAATCACATATTATAGCAATGTTACAAAACTTTGAGATTTTAAAAATCAAGTCTGCAATTTATCCCATCAGATAAAGCATAAAAAGAAGTTTAATTTGACACCTAATTCACTTTCATATCTTCAGTATTAAGAAAGTTATGACCATTTTCATACTCTGAAATTAGCATCTTGTTCCCCATTGCCTTTCAATTGACTTAACTCAAAAGCTGTGATCTAGAACAGTTACAAGCCCATAACTTTCTTAAAAATTAAGAGAACTCAATGAAATTTTCAGTTATTATAGATTGAAGCATTCTGAAACAAATATGAAACAATCTTACTTGGACGACCTGAAATTAAAGCATATAATTAGTTATCTAATTGTAGCTAATTACAAAATTCAATGAGTAGATCTAAACATCTATCCATTTCTTAAGAAAAGATAAACTTTTTTTTAATTGCCTAAGTGTCCAAATAACATTCACACAATAATCCACAATATAACATAATTTTTAAATCTCATTTTCATGAATTTCTAGGCCAAATGGAAGGAATTTAGTGTTTAATGCCTGTAAATTAATGGCCATTTAAATCAACTAGCGAGTGGGTTTTAGTGGAATGCGGTGGATTGGAACGTTGTGGTTTGCGGTGAAGTCGGGAGGAAAAATACTGTTGGGTCATACATTTTTTTGGACCCCATTTCTCAACATGAAAATGTGATTAAAGCCTCCATAAAAACCAACTTTTAATATAAAAATAAACTCTGTACCTTTTTTTCTCCCCTACGCAAAACCCTTCCCGTTGTCGGCGCTCACGGCTTTTGAAGGTGATTTTTAAATTACTCTAGTTAATAAATAATCTAGCGTAATTTAAAAATACCTTCATGAATGAAATGTCGGAGCGATTTTTCTTCCGCAACGAAATAGCCCGACATGGATCGATTTTCCCAGTCTGCAGAAAAACGGCACTTAAAGCCCGCCCCCCTCTGAAAGGCGCCAAAGTCACGCACACGGGGAGCTGCTCAAGGTAAGTTTTGTAACATACCTACATATGAGAATCGCTCCATACTCTTAAATCTCTGTTCCTACAGCAACATTTCTTACTTCATCTGTACACTGTGAATGGCTCGATTGTAATTATGTGTTGTCTTTCCGCTGACTGGTTTAGCACGCAGCAAAAGCGTTTCACTGTACCTCGGTACACGCGACAATAAACTAAACTGAACTGAACTGGCCTTAGGAATGGGGCATCCGGAGAAAACCCACGCGGTCACAGGGAGAACGTACAAACTGCGCACGGACAGAATTGTACCTGGTTCTCGGGAGCTGTAAGGCTGTAACTCCTCCACAGCACCATATTCTGAATATGGTCTGAAGAATGGTCTCGACCCGAAACGTTGCCTATCTCCTTCGCTCCTTAGATGCTGCTGCACCCGCTGAGTTTCTCCAGCCTTTTGAGTACCCTCGATTTTCCAGCATCTGCAGTTCCTTCTTGAACACCATATTCTGCTGGTTTCTTTGGTAAATCAGAAACTGCAGTTTTGTTTCTAATAGAGTTTGTTTTGAACATAGACCCCAGACTCCAAGTGAATTTTGCCCATCTACAATCAGAACTGGGATTCTGACAAATGCTCTTCAAACTGAAAGATTAACCTAGTCTCACTTCCCAGCGTGAGTGGGGAAGAACTGCAGTTGCTGGTTTAAATTGAAGATAGACACAAAATGCTGGAGTAACTCAGCGGGACAGGCAGCATCGCTGGAGAGGAGGAATGGGTGACGTTTCGGGTCGAGACCTTTCTTCAGACTTGTTTACCTTCCCAGCATCCTCTGTTATGAGAGGGATGGATAGAATAGACAGTCAGAATCTCCAGGATGGAAAATGTTAAATACCAGAGGAAATAGCTTCAAAGTAAAGCGATACCTTAAACTTTAAGAGGAGCAAAGTTTAAAGGAGATTAGTTTAGTTTGGTTTAGTTTAGAAATACAGCATGAAGACAGGCCCTTCAGACCACTGAGTCCATGCCAACCCATATACTAGGGCAGTCACGGTGGCGCAGTATTAGAGTTGCTGCCTCACAGCGAATGCTCCCGATCTATTCCTCTCATGATTAGATCGGTCTGTATGGAGTTTGTATGTTCTGACATCGGTGGTGGAGAAGATGCTGGAGTCAATTATAAAAGATGAAATAGTGGCGCATTTGGATAGCAGTAACAGGATCGGTCCAAGTCAGTATGGATTTACGAAGGGTAAATCATGCTTGACTAATTTCTGGAATTTTTTGAGGATGTAACTAGGAAAATGGACAAGGGAAACAAAGAGTAGGGAATAATGGGTCCCTTTCAGAATGGCAGGCAGTGACTCGTGGGGAACTGCAAGGCTCGGTGCTGGGACCGCAGCTATTTACAATATACATCAATGATTTAGATGAAGGGATTCAAAGTAACATTAGCAAATTTGCAGATCACACTAAGCTCGGTGGCAGCGTGAACTGTGAGGAGGCAGTGGCGGAAATCGTGACGTGTCCCCCTTCTGTTTTGAGAGGTGGGGGACAATCCCCCCCCACCCCCCCCCCCCCAATTTTTTGTAATCCGGAGTTTAATACCCGGTGAAATCTTCGCTTCCCATGAGACTGGGGTGGGACTGATGATCGAGGGCGCTGGTTGGAAGAGAGGGATGTCGATCAGCTGGCAATGGGGGCAGAACATGATGATTGGGTGCGATGATTGGAGGAGGGAGGTGTTGGTCAGAGGCGGAAGTAGGGGGGGTGGGACTGAGGATAGAGCGGGTCGATTGGAGGAGGGAGACGTGCCCAGGTCATAGGGTCACGACGACAGTCCTGGACTCCAAAGATAGGATCTTCGCTATAAGATCTTTGATGAACACAGACCTGTGCCTCATCCGCAGCCAGGATCGATCCCAGGTCTCCTGCGCGCCGAACCTCCACTGGACCATCCCTGTCCCCACCCGAGTGCCCCCCCCCCCCACCACGCCCAGGGGTGGCTAGAGACGTCGGGAGTCAGACGGGCACGGTGCCCCCAGGCCCACCGCCAGCGCAGAGAAGCAGCGCTAAACCCAGCTCAACTCTGCCTGTCCCGCCGGGTTAACCTACAGCCCTACCTGGACTGACGGGAAATATGGCCCAGGCTTACAGCCAGCGCGGAGAAGCAGCGCCAGCACCGCGGCTCCGGACTGGTATTCCGTCAGTCCAGGCAGGGCTGTAGGTTAACCCGGTGAGACAGGCAGAGTTGAGCTGCATTTAGCATTGGATTGAGTTGAAATTACCATTCACAGGGCCCACGGCAGAAGCCTCCGAAGCCTCGTGTGTGTGTGTATGTGTGTGTGTGTAAGTGTGCGCATGCGCGAGCGGCCACCAAGAAATTGTGTCCCCCCTGTCCCCGATCCCCCCCATATTTTGATAGCGATTTCCGTCACTGCAAGGAGGATGCTATGAGAATGAAGGGTGACTTCGACAGGTTGGGTGAGTGGGCAGATGCATGGCAGATGAAGTTTAATGTGGATAGGTGAGGTAATCCACTTTGGTAACAAAAACAGGAAGGAAGATTACTATCTAAATGGTGTCAGGTTTGGAAAAAGGGAAGTAAAATGGGATCTGGGGGTCCTTGTTCATCAGTCAATTAAAGTAAGCATGCAGGTACAGCAGCTAGTGAAGAAAGCGAATGGCATGTTGGCCTTTATAACAAGAGTTGAGTATAGGAGCAAAGAGGTCCTGCAGTTGTATAGGGCCCAAGAGAGTATTGTGTGCAGTTTTGGTCCCCTAATTTGAGGAAGGACATTCTTGCTATTGAGGGAGTGCAGCGTAGTTTACAAGGTTAATTCCCGGGATGGCGGGACTGTCATATGCTGAGAGAATGGAGCGGCTGGGCTTGTATACTCTGGAGTTTAGAAGGATGAGAGGGAATCTTATTGAAACATATGATATTATTAAGGGTTTGGACACGCTAGAGGCAGGAAACATGTTCCCGATGTTGGGGGAGTCCAGAACCAGGGGCCACAGTTTAAGAATAAGGGGTAAGCCATTTAGAACGAAGACAAGGAAATACTTTTTCTCACAGAGAGTGATGAGGCTGTGGAATTCTTTGCCTCAGAGGGCAGTGGCTGGTTCTCTGGATACTTTCAAGAGATAGCTAGATAGGGCTGATAAAAATAGCGGAGTCAGGAGATATAGGGAGAAGGCAGGAACGCAGTACTGATTGTGGATGGTCAGCCTTGATCTCATTGAATAGCGGTGCTGGCTCAAAGGGGAGGATAGCGTGGGGATAGGATGTGTGGGGATCGCTGGTCGGCGCAAACCCAGTGGGCCGAAGGGCCTGTTTCCGTGCTAAACTAAACTAAACTAGTTCTATCCTATGCACCAGGAACAATTTAGAGAAGTCAATTAACCTGGAACAAACCTGGAACTCTTTGGAATGTGAGAAGAAACCAAAGCCCCGGTGAAAACCCACGTAGGAACAGACGGCGCCGGTAGTCAGGATCCAACTCCAGGAAGAAAGACTGGATAGACTCGGTTTATACTCTCTAGAATTTAGGAGATTGAGAGGGGATCTTATAGAAACTTACAAAATTCTTAAGGGGTTGGACAGGCTAGATGCAGGAAGATTGTTCCCGATGTTGGGGAGGTCAAGGACAAGGGGTCACAGCTTAAGGATAAGGGGGAAATCCTTTAGGACCGAGATGAGAAGGACTTTTTTCACACAGAGAGTGGTGGGTCTCTGGAACTCTCTGCCACAGAGGGTAGTTGAGGCCGGTTCATTGGCTATATTTAAGAGGGAGTTAGATGTGGCCCTTGTGGCTAAGGGGATCAGAGGGTATGGAGAGAAGGCAGGTACGGGATACTGAGTTGGATGATCAGCCATTATCATATTGAATGGTGGTGCAGGCTCGAAGGGCCGAATGGCCTACTCCTGCACCTAATTTCTATGTTTCTATGTAACTCCAGTGCTGAAAGGGGGCAAATTTACCACTGCGCCACTAGGCCGCCCCTATGTGCGGAGCAAGTTTCTCACACAGAGGGTGGTGAGTGCCTGGAATGTGCTGCTGGGGGTGGTGAAAGAGGCAGATATGATAGTGGCGTTTAAAAGACTTTTGGCTAGGCACGTGGATATGCAGGGAACGGAGGGATATTGGGATATGCGCAGATAGATGAGTGGCGGTCTCAGCATCAAGTTCAGCATTGACACTGAGGGCCGAAGGGCCTGCTGTTGCTCCAAACTGTTCTACATTCTGTGTTTAAAGTAGCTGAGGTACCTGGATCTAGGTTATCCCAGAAATGAGTCCAGTGTGAACTTTGCCCTTGAGACTTATCACAGAACTTCGGAATGTTCCTGAATTTAATTAGAGTGGGGAGTAAGGGAGGTTGGGTACTCCCATTAATATTCGATTTTAATGTAATGTGCAAGCTCTTAATTATTTTATCGCAAAGTGATAGATTTTTAAAGATATTTTGCAGGGCAGGACTCAAGTGTGGGCCGTGCTGCCTCGATCCCATCTACGATCAGCCTTGAAGCTGCCTTCCTGTGGGAGGTTGCCTCATTTTCCAGGCTCTCTCAGTTGAACGAGATAATCATGCAGGCACAGTGAAATCAGAATACAATTTTCATTTTGTGTTGCAGGAAAATAGAAATTTAGTACTAATTTGATGGTCCAGATATTCACTGCTGCCTGCCCTCGCTGAAGTTCATACGTGATAGAAGCAGAATTAGGCCATTCGGCCCATCGTCGACTCCGCCATTCAATCATGGCCGGCCTATCTTTCCCTCTCAATCCCATTCTCCTGCCTTACTCTTGGAAATTTTTCACACTGTTGAAAAATCTTCACGAGTTTCCGCGTTTCCCGAGTACCTGCCGTTACCATTGCGAGCCGCTACGAGATATCCGCGAGCTCTGACGTACCCGCTACGTACTTACCACAAGTTTGATTTTTTTTTTAAACACGGGAGAGCTCTTGGGTAAACTCGCATCTTGGGACAGGGCCTTAACACTCTCTTGAAAACCGCCTTGTGTCGGAAGGAACTGCAGATGCTGGTTTATACCGCAGATAGAGGCAGAGTGCTGGAGTAACTCAGCAGGTCAGGCATTATCTTTGAAGAAATATATGGATGGTGTTTCAGGATGGGACCCTTTTTCAGACCACTTTCCATGCTGTATCTCTAAATTAAATTAAGGGATGAGCAGTAATTGCTGAATCTACCAGTGATATCCGGATGTGGATGTGGAGAGGATTTTTACACTGGTGGGAGAGTCTAGGGCTAGGAGCATAGCCTCATAATTAAAGGATGTTCCTTCAGGAAGGAGATGAGGAGGAATTTTTTGAGGGTGGTGAATCTGTGGAATTCTTTGCCACAGAAGGCTGTGCAAGCCAAGTCAGTGGATATATTTAAGGCAGAGATAGATAGAATCTTGATCAGTGCGGGTGTCAGAGGTTATGGGGAGAAGGCAGGAGAATGGGGTTAGGAGGGAGAAATAGATCAGCCATGATTGATTGGTATAGTAAACTAGATGGGCCGAATGGCCTAATTCTGCTCCTAACACTTATGATTCTGGAAGTTCAACAAATACATTTTTTTTTTACATTTTGCTAGTGGGATTTCAACCTATAATTTTCTAACTTGAAAGGGAGGTTTGGGATATCTCAGGTATCAAATGAAAATGACTTATAATCTAAAACTCTGCTTCAGCCTTTAATGCACAATGGTAGAAAATGTCTACTGAAAATGCACAGGTACTGAGCCCGCATGTAATGGATCAGTGGGGTGAGTCCACCGCCCTTCAAAATTGAACTCCCAACGAACTCCAGTGGTCAACAGACAATACACAATAGACAATGGGTGCAGGAGTAGGCCATTTGGCCCTTCGAGCCCTTCGAACCAGCACCACCATTCAATGTGATCACGGCTGACCATCCCCAATCAGTACCCCGTTCCTGCCTTCTCCCCATATCCCCTGACTCCGCTATTTTTAAGAGCCCTATCTAGCTCTCTCTTGAAAGCATCCAGAGAACCTGCCTCTGAGGCAGAGAATTCCACAGGCACTAGCTTCTTCACATGAACTTCTTTACATTACACAGCAGTGCAACTGGGATTTTTACCAACATTCATCCCTACAGCAGCTCAGCCCTGGCGTTGAATCGGAGGCTCCAAACATTTCCAAGGAGAGGAAAGGTTTGGACTTTAAGGGCCTGTCCTACCAGCATCCGACTCCATGCGATGAGCGCGATCAAACTAGAAGCGGGGGCCGCGCGGAGGTCGGGTGAGTGGCGCTACGTGGCGCAAAGTGAGGCGAACTTGGAGCGAAGTCTTAAGGTAAGTTCGCCAGGACAGAGAGGGGCACAGAGGCACACACACAGAGGCACACACACAGAGGGCCACGGAGCCACACACATAGAGGGTCACGGAGGCACCTACAGATAGGTTCACGGAGGCACGATGTTGAGGCGGTGTGTCATGCGTTGAGGCCACTGCGAGCCGACAAGCCGTTGCCGCGTGGAATTTTTGAACATAGTCAGTTTTTCGGAGCCCCGTGCGATGTCGGGACGAACTACGTACAATTCCGCACAGCTCCGGCGATCGAAGTGGGACCGGCCCCGCGACGCCGGACGGCTTAAGCGACCACGTTAGGTCGCGCTCATCGCATGGAGTTGCATGCTGGTAGGACAGGCCCTTTAGACTTTAGAGATACAGCGTAGAAGCAGGCCGTTCATCCCATTGAGTCCACGCCAACCAGCGATCAACTCGTAAACCTGCACCATCCTACACACTAAGGACAATTTACAATTTGCTGAAGCCAACTAACCTACAAACCTGTACGTCTTTGTGTGTGGGAGGAAAATGGAGCATAAGGGAAAACCCGCGCGGGAGTTTTATACTCTAAGGGAGAACGTACAAACTCCCGTAGTGCAAGATTTCGTACAAAGGGGCAGCACGTGGCATTGTTGGTAGAGGTGCCGCCGCACAGCACCGGAGATCCAGGTTCGATCCTGACCTCAGGTGCTGTCTGTGTGGAGTTTGTGCGTTCTCCCTGTGAATGCGTGGGTGCTCCAGTTTCCTCCCTCATCCCAAAGACGTGTGGGTTTGCAGGTTAATTGGCTCTCTGTCAGTAAAAATTGCCCCTCATTTGTCGGAGGTGGATTTGAAAACGGGATAACATGGAACTGGTGTCATTGATGGTCAGAAGGGACTTGGTGTGCCAGGTATTTCTGTATTTCGCAAATTAAACTGGGCTAGTGCAGAGTCAACTTGAAGCATGGAAGTTCCTCACCTAATCCTGCATCATTGCAATTTGACTAACAGATGGAGACTAATAGAATTGCAATAATATCCTCTTTTAACAGGCTTTTCAGCTCTCACAATTTCTTTGGGATGACAAATATTGAAAAAAGTGTGTAGGAAGGAACTACAGATGCTGGTTTAATCCGAAGATAGACACAAAATGCTGGATTTTGGAATCAGCGGGACAGGCAGCGTCTCTGGAGAGAAGGAATGGGTGATGTTTCAGTTTGAGACCCTTCTTCAGACTGTCAGGGGAAAAGGAAATGAGAGATATGGACGCTAATGTAGAGAAATAGAAAACAAATGAATAAAAGATATGCAAAATAGTAACGATGATAAAGGAAACAGACCATTGTTAGCTGTTTGCTAGGTGAGAATGAGAAGCTGGTGTGACTTGGGATGGAGAGAGAGGGAATGCAGGGGTTACTTGAAGTTAGAGAAATCAATGTTCATACATTGATTGATAATAGAGAGAGTACAGAGGAGATTTACCAGAATGTTGCCTGGGTTCCAGCAACTAAGTTACGGAGAAAGGTTGAACAAGTTAGGTCTTTATTCTTTGGAGCACAGAAGGTTAAGGGGGGACTTGATTGAGGTCTTTAAAATGATGAAAGGGATAGACAGAGTTGACGTGGATAAGCTTTTCCCATTGAGAGTAGGGAAGATTCAAACAAGAGGGCATGACATGAGAATTAAGGGACAGAGGTTTAGGGGTAACATGAGGGGGAACTTCTTTACTCAGAGAGTGGTGGCTGTGTGGAATGATCTTCCAGCAGAAGTGGTGGAGGCAGGATCGATTTTAACATTTAAAAGTAAAGTGGATAGGTATATGGACGGGAAGGGAATGGAGGGGTATGGTCTGAGTGCAGGTAGATGGGACTAGGGGAAAATAAATGGTCGGCATGGACTGGAAGGGCTGAGAAGGCCTGTTTCCGTGCTGTAATTGTTAGATGGTCATATGGTTATACCACTACCAAGCGGAATATGAAGGGAGACAAGCGAAATATGAGGTGCTGTTCCTCCAATTTGCGTTTAGCCTCACTCTGACAGTGGAGGAAGCCCAGGACAAGAAGGGCGGTGTGGGAATGGGAGGGGGAGTTAAAGTGTTTGGCAACCGGGAGATCAGGTGGGTCCAGGCGGACTGAGCGAAGGTGTTCAGCGAAACGATCGCCCAGTGTACATTTGGTAAACAGTGTGTTCCAAGGAAGTAGTTCACCAAACAGTTCAAAGCATGGCAAGAATCACAGGAATAAAAATCCCCTGGAGCAACACGATCAGGACGGAGTGGTACATATTTAGAGTCATTTAATGTTAAACATAGAAACATAGAAACATAGAAATTAGGTGCAGGAGTAGGCCATTCGGCCCTTCGAGCCTGCACCGCCATTCAATATGATCATGGCTGATCATCCAACTCAGTATCCCGTACCTGCCTTCTCTCCATACCCTCTGATCCCCTTAGCCACAAGGGCCACATCTAACTCCCTCTTAAATATAGCAAATGAACTGCCCTCTGTGGCAGAGAGTTCCAGAGACCCACCACTCTCTGTTCAGTTGCCTGATAGCAGCTGGGAAGAGAAAAAGGACTTAACCTTTCTGCTCACTGATCAGGTCTAATTTTCAGTCCGTATCCCTGATGAAAGGCTTGGAGTATTATTTCAGTTTCTCTCTGTGTCGTTTTGTTAAGTTCAGTTTAGTTTAGAGATGCAGCATGAAACATACCCTTTGTCTCACCAAGTCCATATCGATCACCCTTTGGTGCTGGCTCTATCTTGCTCCACACTTTCATCCACTCCAACATACTTGGGGGAAATTTTACATAGACCTACAAATCGGCACGTCTTTGGGATGTGGGAGGAATCCAGAGCTCCCTGCGGAAATCCAGGCGGTCACAGGGAGAGCATGCAAACTCTGTGCAGACAGCACCCGAGGGCAGGATCGAACTTGTGACACTGACGCTGTGAGGCGGCAGTTCTAACAGGTGCCCTAGCTGATGCCTTAACTCATGTGTTACCTCACCTATCGTGACTGAGAATAGATACAAAAAGCCAGTAGGTAAGAAGTGATCCTAATTCCTGTAAGCTCTGTGGCACCAATGCATCAGGTGAAGTTTTGTGATACTGTCGAATTGAAAATTCCCATCACAGTGCCATCTAAATGCATAACAAGTGATGCATGTACTATTACGGATGAACAATCACTTCAGGGATCAGAATTAATGTAGAATGAGAAAGGAAAGTTCCCATTGCATCATTATTTATTTTCGTCAGCTCCAAACTGAAAACTGGTAACCTTTACGGTGCACATGAATTCTTGTTATCTATCTTGTATCGTGAAAGTAAGGTTAAATCAGTACCATGAAACCATTCCTCTTGCAAAGGGCACTATTGGCAGGTACGCCACAGTTTGTAAGACTTGGTTAAGTTCCAGAATCAAAGATACCTGTACAAAATCAGAAATATGTTGCGAAGAAGACTGCAAAAAGTGGTGACCACTGGCCAGACCATCGCGGGCTCTGACCTCCCCACCATCGAAGGGATTTACCGGAGTTGCTGTCTCTAAAAGGCAGCCGTCATCGTCAGAGACCCGCGCCATCCTGGCCACACACTCATTTCACCCCTGCCATCGGGAAGAAGCTACAGGAGTCTGAAAACTGTAACGTCCAGGTTCAGGAACAGTTTCTTTGCTACAACCATCAGGCTATTAAACACTACAACCTCAAATAAGCTTGGTACTATATAGACTATTATTGTTATTATTACACTATTATTGTTTGTTAGTTCTTGTGTGTACGTATGTGTACGTGTGTGTGTGTATATATCTCTATATATGTGTATTTGTGAGTACGTGTATAAATACACACACTGAACTTATTTTTCTCTCTCATTTATAAAATTGATTACAGTGTACTATATTTACATATTCTATTGTTCTGCTGCAAGTAAGAATTTCATTGTTCTACCTGGGACACACGACAATAAAGTCTCTTAAAGTAGCGGAGTCAGGGGATATGGGGAGAAGGCAGGAACGGGGTACTGATTGGGGATGATCAGCCATGATCACAGTGAATGGCGGTGCTGGCTCGAAGGACCGAATGGCCTACTCCTGCGCCTATTGTCTATTGTCTATAGTCTATTGACCACTGGAGTTCATAGAGAGTTTAATATTGAAGGATGGTGGACTCACCATGGATGATCAGCCATGATCACAGTGAATGGCGGTGCTGGCTCGAAGGGCCGAATGGCCTCCTCCTGCACCTATTGCCTGTTGTCTAATAAAACACTCTCTTGACTCTTGAATATGTTGAGACAGAGGAGAATGGAAGGGAGAGAAAGAAGGGGCAAGCGAGAAGTAAGCGAGGACAATGTATCCCATTGTAGGAGGTGCCAGTCACTTACCCAAGCGTCGGATGTCCCATGCTGATAGCTTTTATTCTGTGAGTCAAGATGGGCATTCTTGGCCTGGTATCTTGGATTCATGTGGCACAGTTCCATGATACAGAAATGTCAGCCTGACCTAAAATGCACCAGCGGCAGAATTCCAGCATCTTAAATTAGAATGACTCTACATACAAGGCCACACAAAGTTCTCTAACACAATACTGTTAAGCATGGAAGATGGACACAAAAAGCTGGAGTAACTCAGTGGGACCGGCAGCATCTCTGGAGAGATGGAATGCGTGACGTTTCGGGTCGTGACCCTTCTTCAGTCTCTCCAGAGATGTTGCCTGTCCCGCAGAGTTACTCCAGCTTTTTGTGTCTATCTTCGGTGTAAACCAGCATCTGCAGTTCCTTCCTACACTGTTAAGCATGGTCTTAATAATTTGTTGGAATTGATCCTTACTTGCAGAGTGCATTTTATATTAAAGGGACCATGCTTAAGAAGGAACTGCAGATGCTGGAAAAATCAAAGGTAGACACAAATGCTGGAGAAACTCAGCGGGTGAGGCAGCATCTATGGAGTGAAGGAATAGGTGACGTTTCTGGTCGAGACCCTTCTTCAGCTACATAGATGCTGCCTCACCCACTGAGTTTCTCCAGCGTTTTTGTCTGCATTGAAGGGACTATATCGTCCTCAATAAAACTGCATAGACTTGCCCGTAAGAAGCTTGTCCATACGTTGAATATTTAACCGAGAAACCAACTGGATTGACCAAATGTCTTAGTTCTTTTTATGGTTTATTTTGCTGTATGCAGTGTTCAGTGCATCTGTAATTTGTATTCCTCTGGTGAGTTCCCGTTGGCTACAGGCCACAATGAGTGCTTAATTGATGAGATCCTAGAAACGCAAAAAGAGTCAGCGGGAGAGGAGATGTTTCCACTGGGAATACAGTGGATAATCAGAGACTGCGGAATTAGTGCAAAGAGACACACAAAATGCTGGAGTAACTCAGCGGGTCAGGCAGCACCTCTGGAGTAAAGGATTAGGTGACGCTTCTGGTCGAGACCCTTCTCCAGGCTGAGAGTCAGAGGAGAGGGAAACGAAAGGTGTAGAAGGCTCATAAATGAATGAAAGATACGCAAAAAGCAACGATGATCAAGAACATGTAGAGCCCACAATGGTCCATTGTTGGCTGTGGGGAAGGTGATAATGAGTTTTACACACACAGTGCAACTCAACAGGACGTCAGTGAAACTAGTACAACGACTAGGGTGGGGAAGGGACGGAGAGAGAGGGGATGCAAGGGTTACTGGAAGTTGGAGAAATCAATTTTCAGGCTGAAGATAGACACAAAAAGCTGGAGTAACACAGACTCAAGAAGGGTCTCGACCCAAAACGTCACCTATTCCTTTTCTCCAGAGATGCTGTCTGACCCGCTGAGTTACACCAGCTTTTTGTGTCTATCTTCAGATAAAACCAGTATCTGCAGTTCATTCCTACTCAATATTTATACCACTGGGGTGTAAGCTGCCCAAGCAATATATGAGGTGATGTTCCTCCAATCTGCTCTGTGCCTCACTCTGACAGTGGAGGAGGCCCAGGACAGAAAGGTCAGTGTGGGAACGGGTACTTAAAGCAGAACTACCGGTTAGGAGGAGAGATTACTTTGTAGCTAATTCTTGTAATCTAAAACTCCCAGCCTGCGTTCAATGGCTCGACGGTTCTTTATTGGCGTGTGTATCAAGGTACAGTGTAATTGATTTACCATACAGTCATACAAAAAAGCAACAAGATACAAAACTACATAAAAATTAAACATAGACTTAAACATCCACCACAGCGGCGTGTGAGAATCCCCTGAGCACACGGCATAAGCGGAGACCCACAGCCATCATTTCAATGTCCGGGCCACACACCACACGCTCCTTCACCGTGATGTGACCAGTTGTACCGACCGCTGCCACTCTCTCTGCAGTCGCTGTCCGCCCAGACAGTCAGAAAGCCGTCTACACTCGCACTAGACTCTGGGATGACCTCATGGAGCCATGTCCCCGCAAACACTGAGATCACTGCACTCACGGCACTCCCTCCAAGTCCTCACCAGTGCAGGCAGCACGTCAATCTTGTGATAGAAGGAAAATAACCTTTACCTTTTTCCTCCTTGTCTCCCGTGGTCGGGGAGATCAAAACATCCGCATTCGGCGATCGAAGCCCCCACAACGGGGCGATCGAAGCTCCCACGATCGGGGGGATCGAGGCTCCCGTGGTTGGAGCTCCCGAAGTATATCCCTAACAAAGGGACCGCCAGTTGGTTCAGGGAAGCAGGTTGAGTGATATTGCTTGTAAAGGACATAATTGTGGGACTCTGCAGATAGGGGAGGGGAATAAAACTCAATCAAAAGTGCTGCTACTGGGGCCTGGGCCACTTGTCTCTTCTTATGTTGTGGGACCCCACCACCAAATTGACCTTGATACAGTATAGAAACATAGAAACATAGAAAATAGGTGCAGGAGTAGGCCATTCGGCCCTTCGAGCCTGCACCGCCATTCAATATGATCGTGGCTGGTCATCCAACTCAGTATCCTGTACCTGCCTTCTCTCCATACCCCCTGATCCCTTTAGCCACAAGGGCCACATCTAACTCCCTCTAAAATATAGCCAATGAACTGGCCTCAACTACCTTCTGTGGCAGAGAATTCCACAGATTCACCACTCTCTGTGTGAAAAATGTTTTCCTCATCTCGGTCCAAATAGACTTCCCCCCTTACCCTTAAACTATGACCCCTCGTTCTGCAGTTCCCCAACATTGGGAACAATCTTCCTGCATCTAGCCTGTCCAACCCCTTAAGAATTTTGTAAGTCTCTATAAGATCCCCCCTCAATCTTCTAAATTCCAGCGAGTACAAGCCGAGTCTATCCAGTCTTTCTTGATATGGAAGTCCTGCCATCCCAGTCTGGTGAACCTTCTCTGTACTCCCTCTATGGTAAGAATGTATTTCCTCAGATTAGGAGACCAAAACTGTACGCAATACTCCAGGTGTGGCCTCACCAAGACCCTGTACAACTGCAGTAGAAACTCCCTGCTCTTGTACTCAAATCCTTTTGCTATGAATGCCAACATACCATTCGCTTTCTTATCAGCCTGCTGCACCTGCATGCCTACTTTCAATGACTGGTGGACCATGACACCCAGGTCTCGTTGCATCTCCCCTTTTCCTAATCGGCCACCATTCAGATAATAGTCTACCCTCCTGTTTTTGCCACCAAAGTGGATAACCTCACACTTATCCACATTATACTGCATCTGCCATGTATTTGCCCACTCACCCAACCTATCCAAGTCACCTTGCAGCCTCCTAGCATCCTCCTCACAGCTAACACTGCCTCCCAGCTTCATGTCATCCGCAAACTTGTTGCATTCAATTCCTTCATCCAGATCATTAATATATATTGTAAGTTTGTGCTTTAAGTTTGTATCTATCTTTGCCTTAAAAATATCCACTGACTTGGCCTCCACAGCCTTCTGTGGCAAAGAATTCCACAGTCTGACTAAAGAAGTTAATTTAACTCTAGTCCTATACTCTCCCACGATTAGAAACATGCTCTCCATAGCCGCTCTATCCAAGCCTTTCACTATTCGATACATTTCAATGAGGTCCCCCCCTCCTTCTTCTAAACCCCAGCGAGTACAGGCCCAGTGTCGACAAACGCTCATCATATGTGAAGGGTAAGATCACCCCTCAGTCTCCTGTGCCCCATGAATTAAAGCCTTAACCAACTTGGGCATAAGTCCCAAGCATATTAACCTGGACTTGGTAGCATGGTGTATAGTTTCAGAGTCTGCAAATGAGGTAACTGTGAATGGAGGAAAACAATAAAAGTTACTGATTTACAGAAGATGTTGCCAGACTAATGCTAAATAAAGCAAGTAAAATTAAAGTGCGAATATGAACTAAATGGTACCTTGTTATCGCAGGTACAAGAACAGAGAGATCTAGCAGTGAGTGTGCACTAAAGCTTTGAATGAGCAAGTTGAGAAAGTTGCTCTAAAAGCATTTTAGGTTATAAAAGTATTACATCTTAAAGGTTGAGCAGGCTAGGGCTTTAGTAGCATTGGTAATAACAAGGGGCTACAGATGCTGGTTTATGCCAAAGAAAGACATAAAATGCAGGAATAACTCAGCGGGTCAGGCACCATCCCTGGAGAACATGGATAGGTGGTGTTTCAGCTCAGAACCGCTCTGAAGAAGGATTCTGCAGAAGAGTTCCGACCCGTTCCGTCACCTATCCATGTTCTCCAGAGATGCTGCCTGACCCGCTGAGTTACTCCAGCACTCTGTGAAACGTCACCTATCCATGTTCTCCACAGATGCTGCCTGACCCGCTGAGTTACTCCAGCACTCTGTGAAACGTCACCTATCCATGTTCTCCACAGATGCTGCCTGACCCGCTGAGTTACTCCAGCACTCTGTGAAACGTCGCCTATCCATGTTCTCCACAGATGCTGCCTGACCCGCTGAGTTACTCCAGCACTCTGTGAAACGTCACCTATCCATGTTCTCCACAGATGCTGCCTGACCCGCTGAGTTACTCCAGCACTCTGTGAAACGTCACCTATCCATGTTCTCCACAGATGCTGCCTGACCCGCTGAGTTACTCCAGCACTCTGTGAAACGTCACCTATCCATGTACTCCACAGATGCTGCCTGACCCGCTGAGTTACTCCAGCACTCTGTGAAACGTCACCTATCCATGTACTCCACAGATGCTGCCTGACCCGCTGAGTTACTCCAGCACTGTGTGAAACGTCACCTATCCATGTTCTCCACAGATGCTGCTTGACCCGCTGAGTTACTCCAGCACTCTGTGAAACGTCACCTATCCATGTACTCCACAGATGCTGCCTGACCCGCTGAGTTACTCCAGCACTGTGAAACGTCGCCTATCCATGTTCTCCAGAGATACTGCCTGACCCGCTGAGTTACTCCAGCACTCTGTGAAACATCACCTATCCATGTTCTCCACAGATGCTGCCTGACCCGCTGAGTTACTCCAGCACTGTGAAACGTCGCCTATCCATGTTCTCCACAGATACTGCCTGACCCGCTGAGTTACTCCAGCACTCTGTGAAACGTCACCTATCCATGTTCTCCACAGATGCTGCCTGACCCGCTGAGTTACTCCAGCACTCTGTGAAACGTCACCTATCCATGTTTTCCAGACATGCTGCCTGACCCGCTGAGTTACTCCAGCACTTTGTGTCGGTGTTTAGTAATATAATTTAGTAATATTGGTTCTGCACTTTCATTCTTTTTTGTTGCAAAAGGAAAGCTGGAACCACGTGGAGGTTTATACTCAATCACTTCAGTTTTCACTGAAAATATATAAGCTTTTCTCCACCCAAGGTAACTTTAGAGGATTGAAATGGCTTTTATAGTGGCTATCCGACACGCTAGGGACAATTTACCATTTTACTGATGCCAATTAGCATACAAATCTGCACGCCTTTGGAGCGTGAGAGGAAACTGGAGCACCCGAAGGAAATCCACGTGGTCATAGGGAGGGCATGAAAACTCCATACCGACAGCACCTGTAGTCAGGATCGAACCCTACTTTGGCGCAGTAAAGTAGCTGCTGCCCCATTGTGTCGCCCTAGTTCAAAGATGTACAGGTTAATTGGCTTCTGTAGATTGTCCCTAGTGTGTAGGACAGAGCTCGTGCACGGGTGATCGATGGTCGGCAAGGACTGTTTCAGTGCTGTATCTCTAAACTAAAAGTTGGAATATGGTGGCTTATCAACACGGTGTGAATGTGGTCGGAGACCAATTTCTGTCTTAATTCTCCAGCTTCGAAACTAATAACATTGGAACAGATCGAGGCTGTTTTGATATTTTCAACTGTGAACACCCTGGCTCCTGCTGCAGAAGTGAAGGTGCGGCCACTACTACCCCTGCCCCGACAGAAACAGTGACACACAACCACACGCTATTACAGAGCGGACACCAGCTTTTCAGATCATTATCCCCGAGCCAACTCTGTGAATGAGCTGTGTAACTTCCATGATCCAACCCAGGCACGGAGCTTTATGGGCCTGTCCCACTTTAACCATATAACCATATAACAATTACAGCACGGAAACAGGCCTTCTCAGCCCTTCCAGTCCGTGCCGGCCATTTATTTTCCCCTAGTCCCATCTACCTGCACTCAGACCATACCCCTCCATTCCCTTCCCGTCCATATACCTATCCACTTTACTTTTAAATGTTAAAATCGATCCTGCCTCCACCACTTCTGCTGGAAGATCATTCCACACAGCCACCACTCTCTGAGTAAAGAAGTTCCCCCTCATGTTACCCCTAAACTTCTGTCCCTTAATTCTCATGTCATGCCCTCTTGTTTGAATCGTCCCTACCCTCAATGGGAAAAGCTTATCCACGTCAACTCTGTCTATCCCTTTCATCATTTTAAAGACCTCAATCAAGTCCCCCCTTAACCTTCTGCGCCAAAGAATAAAGACCCAACTTGTTCAACCTTTCTCTGTAACTTAGTTGCTGGAACCCAGGCAACATTCTATAAATCTCCTCTGTACCCTCTCTATTTTGTTGACATCCTTCCTATAATTAGGCGACCAAAATTGTACACCATACTCCAGAATTGGTCTCACCAATGCCTTGTACAATTTTAACATTACTTCCCTACTCCTATATTCAATGCTCTGATTTATAAAGGCCAGCACACCAAAAGCTTTCTTTACCACCCTATCTACATGCGATTCCACCTTCGGGCCGTCAGTTACGTGACAGGCTGGTGGCGTGCGAAGATTTCGTACAGGACGAAGTCCACACTCCTCCACGCCACTCCATGCGCCCGTCCCGCGCTACCCACACGCTACCCACACGCTGCCTACATGCTAACCACACACTAGCAGGTCGCATAAATGGCACGCGAATGACGGCCAAGTGGGGCAGGCCCTTTAGATCACAAGAATTAGCTACAATAAATCTATCTTCTCCTAACCGGTTGTTTTGCCATAAGCTTTAATTCTCGTTCCCACACTGACCTTTTTGTCTTGAGCTTCCTCCGTTGAGGAAGTGAGTGAGGCCAAACGCAAATTGGAGGAACAACTTACACCCCAGCGGTATGAATATTGCAAAGGAAGGAACTGCAGATGCTGGTTTAAACCGAAGGTAGCTGCAGTGAATGAGCTGTTTAATTAGTTACATTCCTTTTTCAAACATTCTTCACAGAAACATAGAAAATAGATGCAGGAGTAGGCCAATCGGCCCTTTGAGCCAGCACCGCCATTCAATATGATCATGGCTGATCATCCAAAATCAGTATCCCGTTCCTGCTTTCTCCCCATATCCCTTGATTTTGTTAGCCCTAACTCTTGAAAACATCCAGTGAATTGGCCTCTACTGCCTTCTGTGGTAGAGAATTACACAGATTCACAACTCTCTGGGTGAAAAAGGTTTTCCTCATCTCAGTGCTAAATGGCATACCCCCTATTCTTAAACTGTGACCCCTGGATCTAGACTCCCCCGACATCGGGAGCATTTTTCCTGCACCTAGCCTGTTCAATCCCTTAAGAATTGTATATGTTTCTATAAGATCCCCTCTCATACTTCTAAATTCCAATGAATTTAAGTCCAGCCGATCCATTCTCTCATCATATCTCATCCTGGAATTAACCTGGTGAACCTACGCTGCACTCCCTCAATAGCAAGAATGTTCTTCCTCAAATCAGGAGACCCAAAATGCACACAATACTCGATGTATGGTATCACCAGGGCCCTGTACTGCAGTAGGACCTCCTTGCTCCTATACTTAAATCCTCTCGTTATGAAGGCTTTCTTCACTGTCTGCTGTGCCCGCATGCTTACTTTCAGTGACTGATGTACAAGGACACCCAGGTCTCGTGGCACCTCCCATTTTCCTAATCTGACACCATTCAGATAATAATCTGCCGTCCTGTTCTTGCCAGCCAACGTGTCACAGCATCACTAGCCCCACCAGCCCACGTTTGGTCCATATCACTCCAAACCTGTCTAATCCATGTACCTGTCTAACTGTCTAACTTGAGAAAGCAAGGGCTATCTGAAGTTAGAGAAGTCAATGTTCATGCCACTGGGGTGTAAACTACCCAAGCGAAATATGAGGTGCTGTTCCTCCAATGTTCCTCTCTCCATCCCCACCCCCTTCCCAGTTCTCCCACCAGTCTTACTGTCTCTGCCTACATTCTATCTTTGTCCCACCCCCTCCCCTGACATCAGTTTGAAGAAGGATCTCGTCCTGAAACATCGCCCATTCCTTCTCACTGGAGATGCTGCCAGTCCCGCTGAGTTACTCCAGCATTTTGTGTCTTCATTTGATTTTAACCAGCATCTGCAGTTCTTTTTTACACATCTTAATTCTTTGGAGTATGGGAGGATCCCTCCTCATCCTTCCAAACTCCAGCGAGTACAGGCCCAGTGCCATCAAACGCTCAATTTGAGGAGAGGTCCCCTGATCAGCCCTGTGTTCATAAACATATAACCTGATTTTAGTGATGTCAATTTAATTTTTGTTTAGTTTCGAGATAACGCGTGGAAACAGGCCCTTTGGCCCACCGAGTCTGCATCGACCAGTGATCCCTGTACTTTAATACTAGCCCTACACACACAAGGGACAATGTTTACATTTATACATTTATACCAAGCCAATTAACCTACAAACCGGTACGTCTTTAGAGTGTGGGAGGAAACCGAAGATCTCGGAGAAAACCCACGCGGTCACGGGGAGAACGTACAGACTCTGTACAGACATCACCCGTAGTCAGGATCTAACCCGGGTCTCCGGCGCTGTAAGGCAGCAACTCTACCTCTGCGCCACCGTGCCGCGCAAAGTTGGAAGACATTTTCAAGACCGCTTGATACTGCTTTCTTGTCATATTTGGAGACACAAGAAACTGCAGATGGAATGTTGGGCAAATAACAATGTGTTGGAGGACTAGGTCTGAAGAAGGGTCCAGACTCAAAACATTCCCTCCACACATGCTGCCTGGTTCCCTGTGTTCCTTCAGCACTGCTTTTCTGCTCCTTGTATTTTTCCTTGTTTGAAAGCAAAGAGATCCAGTGTTACGTGTAAACTTCTGAATCCTGCTACTTCTCGTAGACTTGGAGGTATTAATATGATCTTTAAAATGTAGTGCGTTTGGCAAACCAGACTTCCCACCATTGCCTCCATCTACACTTTGCACTGCCTTGGAAAAGCAGCCAACATAATCAAAGACTTGCCCCATCCCAAGCTGCCCCTCAAGTCAGGTGGAAGATGCAAACATTTGAAAGCACACACCATCAAACTCAGGATAGACACAAAATGCTAGAGTAACTCAGCAGGACAGGCAACATCTCTGGAGAGAAGGAATGGGTGACGTTTCGGGTCGAGACCCTTCTTCACACTGAAGGTAAAAGTTAAACTCAGGAACTGACTTCATCGCCATCATTATCAGGCTCCTGGGTGATCATTTCATAAGCTAGAGTACTGTCCAATTCATCTCCATGCGTTGCAGAAATTGGACTTTGCGTCTGGAACTGGTACGATACAAAGTTGAGCGATATATTTTGGACTCAGTACCTTTGCTCTACATGTTGTTCTTGAGGTTGGCATGAGTGTATTTATACTTAGTGTTATCTGATTTGTTAGCATGCACATCAAAGCTATTCAGTGGAACTCGGTACATGTGACAATAACAGTAAACCTCACAAATCGTGCATCAATGCTTAAAATGCAAAAGCAAGGAACTGCAAGTGCTGGTTTACAAAAAAATAGACACAAAGTGCTGGAGTAACTCAGCGGGTCAGGCAGCATCTCTGGGAGAACATGAGTGAGAGGGGCTCACACCATCTATAGCTTGTAAACCCGAGGGGTGAGGTTTAAGGAAGGAAGTCTAAGGGTCCCGATCCGAAACATAACTTGTGGAAGGACATCCTTGTGATTGAGGCAGTGCAGCGTAGGTTCACGAGATTGATCCCTGGGATGGCGGGACTGTCATATGAGGAAAGATTGAAAAGACTAGGCTTGTATTCACTGGAGTTTAGAAGGATGAGGGAGGATCTTATAGAAACATATACAATGATAAAATGACTGGACAAGCTAGATGCAGGAAAAATGTTCCCAATGTCGGGTGAGTCCAGAAACAGGGGCCACAGTCTTAGAATAAAGGGGAGGCCATTTAAGACTGAGGTGAGAAAAAACTTTTTCACCCAGAGAGTTGTGAATTTATGGAATTCCCTGCCACAGAGGGCAGTGGAGGCCAAATCACTGGATGGATTTAAGAGAGAGTTAGATAGAACTCTCGGGGCTGGTGGAATCAAGGGATATGGGGAGAAGGCAGCCACGGGTTATTGATAGGGGACGATCGGCCATGATAACGATGAATGGTGGTGCAGGCTCGAAGGGCCGAATAGCCTCCTCCTGCGCCTATTTTCATTGTTTCTATGTTTCTATCACCTATCCATGTTCTCCAGAGATGCTGCATGACGATTTTCTCCAGCCCTTGAAAATGTTGACTTAAACGGCAGGTTTCGAACCTTGCTTTGGCGTATTTGTCCAATTGAGCGAGTCTTTATGCGACATCCGTCGATGGGACAGGGTCTGCACAGACTGCCACAGGAGCTGCTTCTTCCCTGCGGCTATCAAACTGTAATACTCCTCCCCCTTCGGTTGTGGGGTAGACTAAGTCTGACTACCACACCCCCCCCCCCCCCACCCTCATGTATTTTGGGTTTTATGACTGTTGACAGATCAATTTCCCTCCTGGGATAAATTAAGTTCTATCGTATCGTATTGTATCGCACCATATGGTATTGTAGCGTATTGTATGGTATTGTATCGAATCGTATCGTATTGTATCACCAAGTAACTGCAAATGGCTCTTTGCTGCCCCCTAAGGCTGACTGATGAATAGCATGAGTGGGTCCCTGGCAGTGAACTCTGCCAGACTCACACAGTGTTCGTGGAGTGCCTACAATTTGTAAAGATTGCAGGGCACTTTATCCTAATGATTATCATAAAGTAGGGGGAGTAGCATTGACTCTGTTTGTAATGTAAATGAGCCTTGTAAGTACTGGCACCTGCCTTTCCCATAGAAGGTACACTCCCAGAGTGCGTCTTGCTTTAGTCCCCACCGGTTCAATCCTTGCCCTCTTCCCTATCCGTGCATTATCACCCTGAATTGCAAACTGCCAAATCATTGCGAATTATTATAAAATGCGGTGGCGCAACAGTAGAGTTGTTGCCTTACAGCGCCAGAGACCCTGGTTCGACCCTGACTGCGGGTGCAGTCTGTACGCAGTTTGTATGTTCTCCCTGTGATGGCGTGGGTTTTCCCCGGGTGCTCAGGCTTCCTTCCACATGCCAAAAGACGCGGATAGCATGCAAGCAAAAGCATTTCACTGTTCCTCGGTACACGTGAGGTAACTGACCTAATCAAACCAATTGAATGACCACAAGGATGTACTCCA
>OY740783.1:125814691-125847191 GCA_963514005.1 Raja brachyura
TCCTAACCCCTTTCTCCTGCCTTCTCCCCATAAACCCCTGACACCCGTACTAATGAAGAATCTTTCTATCTCTACCTTAAAAATATCCACTGACTTGGCCTCCACAGCCGTCTACAAACATGAAATCCACAGATTCATCACCCTCTGACTAAATACATTCCTCCTCATCTACATTCTTATGGGCCTGTCCCACTTAGGCGATTTTTCAGGTGACTGCTGGCAACTGTCAAGTTGAAAGGAAAGTAGCAGAGTGTTCATAAATAGAGAATCCTAACAAAATGTGTAGGAAAGAACTGCAGATGCTGGTTTAAATCGAATGTAGACACAAATGCTGGAGCAACTCAGGGGAACAGGCAGCAACTCCGGAGAGGATTGGGTGATGTTTTGGGTCGAGACCTGTCTTGAAGAAAGGTCTCGACCCGAAACGTTGCCCATTCCTTTTTCAGACTGAAGAAGGGTCTCGACCCAAAACGTCACCATTCCTTCTTCAGTCTGAGGAAGGGTCTCGACCTGAAACGTCACCCATTCCTTCTTCAGTCTGAGGAAGGGTCTCGACCCAAAACGTCACCCATTCCTTCTTCAATCTGAGGAAGGGTCTCGACCGAAACGTCACCATTCCTTCTTCAGACTGAAGAAGGGTCTCGACCCGAAACGTCACTCATTCCTTCTTCAGTCTGAGGAAGGGTCTCGACCTGAAACGTCACCCATTCCTACTTCAGTCTGAGGAAGGGTCTCGACCTGAAACGTCATCCATTCCTTCTTCAGTCTGAAGAAGGGTCTCGACCTTAAACGTCACCCATTCCTCCTTCAGTCTGGGGAAGGGTCTCGACCCGAAACATCACCCATTCCTTCTCTCCAGAGATGCTGCCTGTCCTGCTGAGTTACTCCAGCATTTTGTGTCTACCGAGGATCCGAACAGCACATGTCTGGGGCTCGTGCAATTGAAGACCGCAATGTTTGTGGGACATTCAAGGCGTGCTCGGCTGCTGTTTTAGCAGCGATACAGCGGATCAAAACAACGTCCCGGTCTCCGACACATTGTCTCTCGGTTTAATGATTCCAGGGGAACACAGTGGTGTGTTCCAAGTCCCAGATGGCAGATCTTCCTTGTCCCAACCAAATGAATATTTCCAGACCGCCACCCAACGTCCTATTAACCCCCAGCCCTGGCTCCCATTACTTCCCAATCAAGCATGAAATTGGACAATTTTAATTCAGGCATGCTGCCCAAACCTATCAATGCATGGCCATGATATATTTGCCAGGACTGATGCACACATTTCTGATATCATAAAATGGTGCGTTACACGGCAAAGCACCTGCCACTGTGAAACATTGCGAGCAGCACTACACCACGTCCCCTTGTGTGACTGTGTTTATTTAGTAGGTACACAATGTTAGAACTAAAATAGCTTCAAGCACATCATTCTGTTGGAAGTCGCTGGCTGCTAACTGCAAGTAGTCAACAGACGCTATTGATGTGAAAACGCAGTTGCAGTTGAAACTCTAATTAGTGCTTTTTCAGAGACTTGAGCAGCACAGTTTCCTTTCTCTTTGGCCAGCTGGTCCACAAGTGCTAAATGTCCTTCCTTACCTGCTTTTCCAAAGACCTTGTTTTGTTTACTTTAGTGTAGTTTAGTTTGGTTTAGTTTAGAGTTACAACGCGGAAACAGGCCCTTCTGCCCTTCGAGGCCGCGCCGACCATTGATCCCCGCACATTAACAATACCCTGCACACACTAGGGACAATTTATATTTATACCAAGCCAATTAACCTACAAATCTGTACGTCTTTGAAGTGTGGGAGGAAACCAAAGATCCTGGAGGAAACCCACGCGGTCACGCTCCATACAGATATATAGACAATAGGTGCAGGAGTAGGTCATTCAGCCCTTCGAGCCAGCACCACCATTCAATGTGATCATGGCTGATCATCCCCAATCAGTGCCCCGTTCCTGCCTTCTCCCCATATACCTTGACTCCGCTATCTTTAAGAGCCCTATTTAGCTCTCTCGTGAAAGTATCCAGAGAACCGGCCTTCACCGCCCTCGAAGGCAGAGAATTTCACAGACTCACAACTCTCTGTGAGAAAAAGTGTTTCCTCATCTCCGTTCTAAATGGCTTACCCCTTATTCTTAAACTGTGGCCCCTGGTTCTGAACTCCTACAGATAGCACCCGCAGGTCAGGATCGAACCCGGGTCTCCGGCGCTGCAAGCGTTGTAAGGCAGTAATTCTACCGCTGCGCCACCGTGCCGCTCGTGATAGCTTATCCCATTTCCACCTCCCAATATGTAACGAACATTGTGACGAGAATCATTGCAAGGCAAGACTCAATGTAAATATCAAAGTGAAAGTCAAATTCAAAAGAGTTTATTGTCATGTGTCCCTGACAGGACAATGAAAATCTTTCTTTGCATAGCACAACAGAACATAGAAGGCATTGACTACAATTCTATACATAAATACACCCATGAATTAATAAATTAATAAAGTGCAAATAACAAATAAATATTAGAACGGAGATGAGGAAAAACATTTTCACATGGAGGGCTGTAATTCCCTCTGTGGAATTCTCTGCCTCAGAGGGCGGTGGAAGCTGGTTCTCTGGATGCTTTCAAGAGAGAGCTAGATAGGGCTCTTAAAGATAGCGGAGTCAGGGGATATGGGGAGGAGGCAGGAACGGGGAACTGATTGGGGATGATCAGCCATGATCACATTGAATGGTGGTGCTGGCTCGAAGGGCCGAATGGCCTACTCCTGCACCCATTGTCTATGTTCTATTGTCTATTGTCTCCATCACGTGCCTCAGTGCAAGCCTTTCTAAAAGCAGCATCTCTTGCCAGACTAGGTGGTGATGGCAGAACAAGGATAGAGTGTGGGTGAGGAAATATCACGGCCCGTTTGCAGCCAATCTCACAGCCACTGATAGCAGCCACTGTTATCAGCCCAATAGTCATTCATGGACCATCCTAATGAATAGTTCACATTGCCTTCTTTCTTCATTCTCTTCCTCCTCCATCTAGGGTGGCCAGCGTTCTCACTCCCAAATAAGGGACAAAAGGTCAAAATAAGGGACAAATTCCCGACGGCAATTCATTGACCGACTCAACTGTGGCTGGGTGAATGGTGAGTTGGCCCGGGTGCTGGACTGCACACAAAGCCAAGCCGGCGGGCCAGCTGAGGAGTTTTGGCCCGGGCCGCGCCCCATCCAACTCATGACCCGATGATCGGCCATGAGAAGGAGGGGTGGTAGTATCGGTAGTAAGCGAAGGTCAGAAGATCGGACAGCTGGCCGGGCTGCCGATCGACGGGGCCACGGGCGAGGCGCTGCTGCTGCTGCACTCCACTAGCTGCACTACGTCGGGACAGGTGAGGCGGGGCCGGACGCGGTGCTCTGACCCGACAGTCCCCTCGACCCGAGTGGTAGCAGTCAAATACGGGACAAGGGGCGGTCCCATATGGGACAAACCAATTTAGCCCAAAGTACGGGATGTCACGGCTCATACGGGACAGTTGGCAACCCTGCCTCCACCTTACTGTGTACGGTGTACTCTAACGATACCGAGGTTGTACATCTTGCTAGAGTTATAGTGTGATACATTGTGGAAACAGGCCCTTCAGCCCAACTTGCCTACACTGGCCAACATGGCCCAGCTGTACTGGACCCATCTGCCCACATTTGGTCCATATCCCTCCAACCCTGTCCTATTCGTGTGTCATACTAGTCCAACTAGTCCTATCCTTCCTGAGACTGCACTTGCTGAGGGTGCTCAGGAAGAATAACATCACACAGAGACAGCTGCTGTCCTTTTATCGGTGCTCCATTGAGAGCATCCTAACATACTGTGTATGCGTGTGGTACACCAGCAGCACAGCGGCTCAGAGGAAAGCGCTCCAGAGGGCCATTGACAACGCCCAGAGGATTGTCGGCTGCCCTCTCCTTACCTTGGAAGACTTACACAGTTCCCGCTGCATCAAAAAATCCCAGAATATTATAAAGGACATTTCCCACCCCGGACACTCCCTGTTTGAACTGTTGCCGTCAGGCAGACGGTACAGATCTACAAGGACAAGGACAAACAGACTTAAAAACAGTTTTTACCCCACTGCTATAAAGGCACTAAATGTAGCCGCCAAGGAACGCGGGGACTAAGGGACTGTGGTTGGTACACTGTGAAATCGACAGAAGGATGTAGGGTTGGGTGTTTATGCGTGCTATTTTCATATTTCATATTCATTTTAGTTGTTTATCTTTTTTAATATTTTACCTTGTATGTATCGTTAGCTTTTATGGTTTGAATGGTGCACTGACTGGTTGACATTTTTAAATTTCGTTGTACATGGTTCATGTTACAATGACAATAAAGAAACTATTCTCTAACTATTCTATTCTATTCCTGTCCTACTAGTCTTAATATTCCATCTATGGGTATTTACTGGGCTTATTCAGCGCACCCAACACATGCAAAGCGCATAGTTAGGTTAACTCTGCAGTCTGCAAGGAAAGGTTACAGTCTTGTGTCTCAAAGCACCTCCACCTCCCCTTTCCACCTTCAGAAGTTGACCACTGTTCTACCCTTCACGACTGTAGATGTTACTATGTTTCAGCAAAAGGTGGTTACAAGGTTATTCTCATTATATCTTGAAAAAATTTACAGTTTGTCAATAAATATGGGCCATGGCTATTACAAAGTGAAAAATGTTCTCATATCACAGCGGCGTGGGTGTGAAACGTCGTTACCTTATTAGATATTCATGTTCAGTTTCAAGTCTGATTCTGATTTGCTTCTTGTCTTATGCAGCACGGTGCAATGAAATATCTTGTTCACATGAAACTCCTAGGGTAAACAGTATGTATTATAAATACAACAATGAATACATACATCAGAATGCAGCAGAACAAACTTTTACCGAACAATCACAAACAGACACAAAAAAAAAGAAAAACACAGACGGACTGCAGGTGAGCCGCAGCTGCCAGCCAGCGCGGCCACTTCCGGATTTTTATGCTGATCTTCGGTTTAAACTGCCTTCTGCAGCTCCTTCCTTCACCAGTTCTACGTTACTTTAGTTTCATGTCGTACACACTGGGGGTAATTTGCAGAAGCCAGTTAACCTTCAAACCTGTACGTCTCTAGAGTGTGGGAGGAAACAGCGTACCCGGAGAAAATCTGCCTGGTTACAGGGAGAATGTACAAGCTCCGTACAGACAGCACCCGTAGTCCGGATCGAACCCAGCTCTCTGGCGCTGTACGGCAGCGACTCTACCGCTACACTGCAACGCCACACTATTATTATTTTATTGGGTTGTGTATGTGTGGGGTGGGGGGGGGAGAAACAGAATTTTAGTCTCTCCCTTCGGGGGGATGCGTGTCCCCCGTCACCGTCTGTGCTGAGGCCTAATGGCGGAGCTGTGGCGGCGGCCTGGTTCGGAGCTGCGGTGCTCCAGCGGCGGCGGTGGCGGCTGCCTGGATCGCCTCAGCGCAGAGGGAGAACTAGGAGGGAGGAAGACAATGACTTAAGACTTTTGCCTTCCACCACAGTGAGGAGGTGCCTGGTGAACTCACTGTGGTGGATGTTGGATATGTGTTTGTTGTATGTTTTTTTTAAATTATATGTTATGGCTGTATGGTAACAATTTCGTTCAGACCGTAAGGTCTGAATGACAATAAAGGAATCTAATCTAATCTAAAAAAGCTGGAGTAACTCAACGGGACAGGCTGAGTTGTCTGAAGAAGGGTCGCGACCCGAAACGTCACCCACTCCTTCTCTCCAGTGATGCTGCCTGTCCCGCTGAGTCACTCCAGCTTTTTGTGTCTACAATAGAACTAGTGTATGGGTGATTGTTGGTCAGTGCAGGCTAGCGTGGCCAACTTTCGCACTCCCTAATAAGGGACAAAAGGTCAAAATACGGGACAAATTCCCGACGGCAATTCGTTGACCGACTGGGCCGTGGCTGGGTGAATGATGAGTTGGCCCGGGTGCTGGACTGCACACAAAGCCCAGCTGGTGGGCCAGCTGATGTCGCGCGCAAAGTCCGGCACCCCATCCAACTCATGAACCGATGATCGGCCATGAGAAGGAGGGGTGGTGGTGTCGGCAGTAAGCGAAGGTCAGAAGATCGGACAGCTGGCCGGGCTGCCGACCGACGGGGCCACGGGCGAAGCGCTGCTGCTGCTGCACTCCACGGGCTGCACTACGTCGGGACGGGTGAGGCGGGGCCGGACGCGGCGCTCCGACCCGACAGTCCTCTCGACCCGAGTGGTAGCAGTCAAATATGGGACAAGGGCGGTCCCATACGGGAGAAACCAATTTAGCCCAATATATGGGGTGTCCTGGCCAATCCGGGACAGTTGGCAACCCTAGTGCAGACTTGGTGGGTTGAAGAGCCCGTTTCCACCCTGGAGACCGAAAACTAGAACTAAAACTAACTGAATAAACTTTTGGCCCACCTAGTCCGCGCAGACCATCGATCACCCCATACACTAACATTATCCTACACACTAGGATTTTTTTACCAAAGCCAATTAAAATACAAACCTGCACGGCTTTGGAACGTGGGAGGAAACTGGAGCACCCGGAGAAAACCCACGCAGTCACAGGGAGGATGTAGAAACTCTGTTCAGACAGTACCTATAGTACTATATACAGTACCTATATACCTCAGGATCAAATCCGGGTCTCTGAAGCTCCTTAGATGCTGCTGCACCCGCTGAGTTTCTCCAGCTTTTTGTGTAACCCTCGATTCTCCAGCATCTGCAGTTCCTTCTTTAACACTATGTATGATCCCTATTGTTAAGTTATTTGATGAAGTAAAAGACACCACCAGCATGAGCTAGCAATATTACTCACTATGCACCTTCTTTAACACTTTGTCTACTCCACTGCGGTATCTCCTCAAGGTATGCCTACGTTGAAGAAGTTCTCCTCCTCCCTACGAAGACAGTTTCACAACCTCATTCATTGTTCTTTATCTCTCCACGTCACCGTCTATATCTCTCGTTTCCCTGATCCCTGACCAGCCTGAAGAAGGGTCTCGACCCGAAACGTCGCCTATCTCCTTCACTCCTTAGATGCTGCTGCACCCGCTGAGTTTCTCCAGCTTTTTGTGTAACCCCCAGGCAGCAACTCTGCCCTGATTGCCAATGTCTGGGCATATAGAGTTTAAAGCTCCTGTCAATGAGAAAAAAGGGAAAAGGAGAATGTTGAAACAAAGAAATCATACATAGAGTCATAGATTCGTAGAGTGATACTGTGTGAAAACTGGCCCTTTGGCCCAACTTGCCCACACTGACCAACATGTTCCAGCTACCCCAATCCCACCTGCTCGTGTTTGGTCCATATCACTCCAAACCTGTCCTATCCTTGTACCTGTCTAACTGTTTCTTAAATGTTGGGATAGTCCCAGCCTCAACTACCTCCTCTGGCAGCTTGTTCCATACACCCACCACCCTTTATGTAGGTATGTTACAAAACTTACCTTTAGCGGCGCTGCACTTCTGCCGCTCCCCGTGTGCGCGACTTTAGCGCCTGTCAGAGGGGGGCGGGCTTAAAGTGCCGATTTTCACCAGACCAGGATAATCGATGAATGTCGGGCGATTTAATTGCGGAAGAAAAATCGCTCCGACATTTCATCCATTAAGGTATTTTTAAATTACTCTAAGTTATTTGTTAACTAGAGTAATTTAAAAATCACCTTCAAAAGCCGTGACCGCAGACCACCGGAAGCATTTTCCGTAGGGGAGAAAAAAAGGTAAATACTTTATTTTTTTATTAAAAGTTGGTTTTTTGGGAGGCATAAATACTATTTTAATGTTGCGAAATGGGGTCCCCAAAAAATGTATGAACCCCCAGTATTTTCCCCCCCGACTTCACCGCTAACCGCAACGTTCCAATCCACCGCATTCCACTAAAACCCACTCGCTAGTTGATTTAAATGGCCATTTATTTACAGGCATTAAACACTAAATTCCTTCCATTTGGCCCAGAAATTCATGAAAATGAGATTTAAAAATTATGTTATATTGTGGATTATTGTGTGAATGTTATTTGGACACTTAGGCAATTAAAAAAAAGTTTATCTTTTCTTAAGAAATTGATAGATGTTTAGATCTACTCATTGAATTTTGTAATTAGCTACAATTAGATAACTAACTAATTATATACTTTAATTTCAGGTAATCCAAGTAAGATTGTTTAATATTTGTTTCAGAATGCTTCAATCTATAATGACTGAAAATTTCATTGAGTTCTCTTAATTTTTAATAAAGTTATGGGCTTTTAATTTTTCCAGATCACAGCTTTTGAGTTAAGTCAATTGAAAGGCAATGGGAAGCAAGATACTCATTTCCGAGCATGAAAATGGCCATAACTTTCTTAATACTGAAGATATGAAAGTAAATTAGGTGTCAAATTAAACTTCTTGTTATGCTTTATCTGATGGGATAAATTACAGACTTGATTTTTAAAATCTCAAAATTTTTTAACATTGCTACTTTATGTGAAAAAGTTACCCCTCAGATTCCTATTAAATCCTTTCCCCTTCACCTTAAACCTATGTCCTCTGGTCCTCGATTCCCCTACTCTGCAAGAGACTCTACCAGATCTATTCCTCTCTTGGATCACCCCTCTATAAGATCACCCCTCATCATCCTGCGCTCCATAGAATAGAGTCTCAGCCTGCTCAACCTCTCCCTATAGCTCAGACCCTCTAGTCCCGGCAACATGCTCGTAAATCTATGCTGCTTGAGGCATCTGTGATGATACTTCCAGCGTAACTGATGCATGATGCCTTGGAGATGGGCCAGCTGGGAAGAAGTGATGGGTCAGTGTTTCTACTGGGCCATGTTCAACTCTCTCTGCAGGTTCAGGCGGTCAAGAGCAGAGCAGTTGCCATAACAGGCAGAGAGACATCCCATCACAATACACTCTACAACGCATCTCATAAGGCCATACGTGATGTGAGTGAAATCAGGCCATTCGGCCCATCAAGTCTATTCCGCCATTCAATCATGGCTGATCTATCTCTCCCTCCTAACCCCATTCTCCTGCCTTCTCCCCATAACCTTCTTCTTCTTCTAGCGTAAGGCGTGCACAGCCTAAAGTTGTCGGACAACTTGTTCTATTTGATCTTATTTGATTGTGCACACCGGGCTGATTGCATTCGTCGAAATAGGGCGGACCACGAGAAGGTTGCAATCTTCCACCCCACCCCATAACCTCTGACACCTGTACTAATCAAGAATCTATCTACCTCTGCCTTAAATATATCCACTGACTTGGCCTCCACAGCCTTCTGTGGCAAAGAATTCCATAGATTCTCCACCCTGAAATGACTAAAGACATTTCACCTCATCTCCTTCCTAAAAGAACGTCCTTTAATTCTGAGGCTGTGACCTCTAGTCCTCGACTCTCCCACTAGTGGAAACATCCTCTCCACATCCACTCGATCCAAGCCTTTCACTATTCTGTATGTTTCAAAGAGATCCCCTCCTCATTCTTCTAATCTCCAGCACGTAGAGGCCCAGTGCCGACAAACGCTCATCATATGTTAACCATACTCATTCTTGTAAACCTCCTCTGGACCCTCTCTAGAGCCAGCACATCCATCCTCAGATACGGTGCCCAAATTTGCTCACAGTATTATCTCCGTCCTCTCTTCATCGTCGAGCGATCTACTGTGCTGTTCAGGGGAGGAGGGATGACGATGAACCGAAACAATAGGGAAGGTTGGGCTTGCGTTATTTGGTCTCGACAGTAATGTACTTTTGTCGTTGTCTTTTGCAGCGCCTTCGCCCATCAGTGTCGTCAAGAAGAAGAGGATCGCCAAAAATAGCATCTCCTTGATGTGGCAAGAGCCGAACCGACCCAACGGCATCATCCTGGAGTACGAGATCAAGTACTTTGAAAAGGTAGAGTTGGAAGCACGGAAACTAACCCTGTTGCTCACTTCTGTTCCACGCCGGCTCTGGCTTCCACTGACCAATGTCGGTATGGATCTTCCGATAAGCGCTTGGGTCAATTTGCAGCCGATTAATAACCGCTGGTTGTGTGTCCACTCATCGACAATCATTGCCATTGAATTAGTGGTTCCCAAGCGGAGCAGGAAGCAGATTAGTTCACAAGCGCGGACGTTGATTCTGATACCAATCGAGGAATAGGTTCAAGAAGATTACGAGGTTTTCCATTTCCTGCGACTGTATGATGGATCTGCAGTGACGCTTGGGTAGCTGATGACCCCCAGCGGTATCGAAGTTGCATTCCCTAATGTATGTAGCTTCCACAAACACTCTCCGCCCCCTCTCCTCTTCTTCCCCCTTTGCTACACGTCGGTTAACCCGTTCCACAGTTCTTAGCGATGTATCCCTCTTGGGATCGTACTGTCCCGCACTAACAATCTGCCTATCAGTGAACCTCCCAGTCTGAGGTCATCTGTTGCTGGCCCTGATTTGTCCTGGTCTTTTCCTGCTCCCCCATCCCCGCACCCCTATAATCAGTCTGAAGAAGGATCCCCACCCGAAACATCACCGATCCATTTCCTCCAGAGATGCTGTGTTACTCCGGCACTTTGTGTCTATCACCTGCAGTAACTCCTTGCATTCCAGCTGCAGGAAGCTGCGATCAAGGACTCCCGGCTTCACCTCGCCATTCAGGCTTGAAGCCCCAGGCTTCATCTTAGGGGCGAGGATGAAGATTGAGGCCAAGGGTGGAAGAGTGGAAGACTTCGAGCAGGGCCGGCAAAATGATTGGAAGTAGTAAGGGGAGGATAGGGAAGGCTGGTGCTGAGCGGATTGAAGCGAAGGCATAGAGGCGGGAGGCTGGAGGCCGGGGCTGCAAGGATGGAGAGGGGGAAGAGATACACAGTGTTCCAAGCAGCACACTGGCACAGCTAGCAAAACTGCAGCTACAGAGTGACAGAGACCAGGGTGTTGATTCTGCGAGGAGTTTCTACGTTCTCCGTCTACGCGTGTGACTTTCCTCTGGGCGTTCCCGTCTCCTCCCATGTCGCACAAACGTATGGGTTATGTTTAGTTTAGATCAGTTTAGGTCACCGGTTCCACGCCGACCAGCGATCCCCACACGCTAGCACCATCCTACACACACCAGGGATAACCAAAGCCAATTAACCTACAAACCTGTAGGTCTTTGGATTGTGGGAGGAAACTGGAGCAGACGGGGAAAACCCACACAGGTCACAGGTTGGCACGGTGGCGCAGCGGTAGAGTTGCTGCCTTACAGCGCCGGAGACCCGGGTTCGATCCCGACTACGGGTGCTGTCTGTACGGAGTTTGTACGTTCTCCCCCTGACCGCGTGGGTTTTCTCTGAGATCTTTGGTCTCTCCCCACACTCCAAGGACATGCAGGTTTGTAGGTTAATTGGCTTGGTGTATGTGTAAATTTACCTAGTGTGTGCAGGACAGTGTTAGTGTGCGGGGATCGCTGGTCCGTGTTGGACCCGGTGGGCCGAAGGGCCTGTTTCCACGCTGCATCTCTAAACTAAACTAAACTAAACGTACAAACTCCGTACAGACAGCACCCGTAGTCAGGATCGAGCCCGGGTCACTGGCGCTGCAAGGCAGCAACTCTACCGTTGCACCACCGTGCCTCCCTAGTAGAGACAAGCCACTGCAGAATTGCCTGAATTACCAAGTTACTCCAGCACCTTGTGTTCTACTGAATCATTTCCCTAATTGGACTCAAGACAAGGATTGCAGTGGGATTGACAGCATTTTCAATGCATGTCTGGTGTGGGAAATGACTCATCCTCAACAACACATTTCAGGATAGGAAGAAGCTAGTTCCATATTGGATTACATCGTCCAACCCAGTACCACTTCTCAATGCAATATTGATATTCTCATGGATAAACTGAAGGAAGCATCGCTCTGTGGCCTGATTTCTAGACTACAGGGAACAGCGAACAGTGACTATTAAAGGGAGAATATTGTGAGCAAACTTAGGCACCATAATTGAGGAAGGATTCGCAGGCTCTGGAGAGGCTCCAGAGGAGGTTTACAACAATGATCCCAGGAATGAGAGGGTTAATTTATGAGGAGCGTTTGACGGCACTGAGCCTGTACTCGCTGGAGTTTAGAAGAATGAGGGGGGGACCTCATTGAAATGTACCGAATAGTGAAAGGCTTGGATAGAGCAGATGTGGAGAGGATGTTTCCATGAGGGGGAGAGTCTAGAACTAGAGGGCACAGCCTCAGAATTAAAGGACGTTCCTTTAAGAAGGAGATGAAGGGGAATTTCTTTAGTCAGAGGGTGGTGAATCTGTGGAATTCTTTGCCACAGAAGTCTGTGGAGGCCAATCAATGGATATTTTGAAGGCAGAGATTGATAAAGTCTTGACTAGCAGGATTATGGGGAGAAGGCAGGAGAATTAGGTTAGGAGGGAGAGAGAGGTGAGCCAAGATTAAATGGCGGAGTAGACTTGATGGGCTGAATGGCCTAATTCAGCTCCTATCAATTTTGACCTTATGACCTAATGATATTTTGGGCAGAGGTCCAGGCGATCGTCACTCCCTGATCTGCCTTTATTAATATCTGATGATCATTTCATCTGCCTTTTTATATGGTCATTATTTATTGGAGAGACCATGGGGTCCATACTTGATCCCATATCTTCCCATCCCCAACCCTTCCCTCCTTTCGCAGAGACCGTTCCCTTTGCAACCTCTTGGTTCACTCGTCCTTTCACACCCAGGCCTTCCCCCCCTCCCCAAATACTTTCCCCTGTGACACCTGTCCCTATACCTCCTCCCTCACCTCCATCCAGGGACCTCAGCTGTCCTTCCTGGTGAGACAAAGGTTCACGTGCACCTCCTTTAACCTTGTCTTGGCACAAGGAAATGCAGATGCTGGTTTACGAACAAAAGACACAAAGTGCTGGAGTAACTCAACAGGTCAGGCAGCATCATTGGAGAACATGGACAGGTGATCTTACGGGCTGGGGTCCTTGGCGTTCCTGATGCGGCCTCCTTTACATTGGCGAGACCAAGCGAAGATTCAATGGACCATTTTGCCAAACTCTTGCATTCGGTTGACAAAAACTCCTCTTCCCATCCCCATAGTGACCTATTTGTCAGATTGAGTCAACATCCGAATTGAAGGAACAGCACCTCTTATTCCACTTGAGTGGAGTCATAGAGTCTTAGAGTGAGGAAACAGTGTGGGTACAGGCCCTTTGGCCAACTTGCCCACATGGGCCAAGGTGTCCCAACTACACTTGTCCCACCTGCCTGCGCTTGGTCCATATACATCCAAACCTGTCCTATCCATGTACCTTAATGATGGGATAGTCCCAGCCTCAACTACCTCCTCTGGCAGCTTGTTCCACACACCCACCATCCTTTGTGTGAAAAGTTACCCCTCAGATTCCTATTCAATCTTTTCCCCTTCACCTTGATCCTATGTCCTCTGGTCCTTGACTCAACTGCTCTGGGCACCCTAACCTAGATTACAATCTGACAGTATTGTTCACACTATTACCTCAATAGGGCGTCAACTGACCTGGCGACGAAAATACTAAAATCAAGGTTTAATACAACTCAATCTTTATTAAGACTCGAGTAACTTAAACATGCAGGCAAACAATTGACTTCGAATAACTTCTCATTTACTATCTCAACTTCTCACTTCTTAAACTAAATCACAAAACTCATGACTTGGAGTCAGATATTACCCGTATGAATGATTTGACCAGATTCACTCCGTTGGTAGGGGGCAGTCTTCTCTGAGCTTCGAGCTCAGGTCCCTCCTTCTTGCGATGGTTGTTCCCGGGATGTCGCTGCCAATGTCTCAGACCGCCCTTACTTTATACTAATTTTCCTTCAACCTCCGAAAGGAAGCTTCTGTTCTAACCCAAGGTTCCCACAATTCTGGTCAATCATTTCGAGTTGTCGGCAACGGCTTGTCGGCTCGCAGTCGCCTCGACGTTGTGCCTCCGTGAACCTATCTGTAGGTGCCTCCGTGACCCTCTCTGTGTGTGGCTCCGAGACCCTCTCTGTGTGTGCCTCTGTGCCCCTCTCTGTGTGCCCCTCTCAGTCCTGGCGAACTTACCTTAAGACTTCGCTCCAAGTTCGCCTCACTTTGCGCCGCGTTACGCCACTCACCCGACCTCCACGCAGCCCTTGCTGCTGGTTTGGTTGCGCTTGCCGCATGCAGGCACATACTGGTGGGAACGGCCCTGTACAGGGGATCACCCGACCTCCGAGCGGCCCCCGCTTCTAGTTTGATCGCGCTCATCGCATTGAGTTGGATGCTGGTAGGACAGGCCCTTTATCCTGCCTCCAGTTCCCCTCCCCCTCCCTCCCCCAACACCTAATTTCAGTCTGAAGAAAGGTTGTGACCCGAAACGTCACCGATTCCTTGCCTCTAGAGATGCTGCCTGACCCGCTCAGTTACTCTCTTCGGTATTAACCAGCACCTGCAGTTCCTTCCAGAGCATTGAGCTAATAATGGGCAGGTTGTACTGTCGGCGTGAAGCGGTGGGCGGGTTGCGGGCTGATTGTTCATCCCCCCTCATGTGTTGCCTTGTGTATTCCATGATGTGCAAGGATCAGGAGACGAGCTATACCATCATTAAGTCCAAAGAGACGGAGATCTTGGTGGACGGCCTGAAGCCCACGACAACCTACGTCTTTCAGATCCGAGCCCGCACCGCGGCAGGTTATGGGGGATACAGTCGGAAATTCGAATTCGAAACCAGCCCGGTCTGTAAGTCATCTTACTCTCTTTTGACATGGACAGCTGCTAAAAACCTTTCTGTCGACTGATTGAGTATCTATCACCTGCTGGCTTGTCTCTGCACTGCCACCACTTTTCCGCAAATCCCCTTTTTGAACTATAAATTGCCAGCGAGCTCGAGTGCAATTTAACAAAAAGTCTCGTTACGAAGATTAAATTGCAATCTGAGCAGATCAGTTGAAATATTACAAGGGTGCAGGAAAAGTGATGGCATTCATAAATATGTGTAATATCTTCTCTCCCAAGAACTGAGGTATGGAGCTATTCGTTAAAGGCTTCATGTCACTGTGTGCGTTTGCACAGTTGGGATGAATCAGATCCTCTTCATTCAATTCAATGTCTCATTTTGCTCAAAAGAGTTAAGGGCCTGTCCCACTGGGCGATTTTTTTCGGCAACTGCCGACGTCATATCAGTGTCGCCAAAAGATTTTGAACATTGCAAAATCCAGTGGCGACAAAAAAAACGTTGCGACACTTGTAAAAACACCGTGCGTCATACGGCATCACGCCGCAAACTTTTCAGTGACCTGATACGTCAGTCATTGATGCCAGCAGTCACCAAGAAAATCGCCAAGTGGGACAGACCCTTTAGAGTCCATGCATAACACTGATCATCCACAATCAGTACCCCGTTCCTGCCTCCTCCCCATATCCCCGACTCCACTATCTTCAAGAGCCCTAACTAGCTCTCTCTTGAAAATATCCAGAGGACCGGCCCCCACAGCCCCTCTGAGGGAGAGAATTCCGCAGACTCACAACTCTCTGCGTGAAATAGTGTTTCCTCATCTCCGTTCTAAATGGCTTAACCCTTTATTCTTAAACTGTGGCCCCTGGTTCTGGACTCCCCCAACATCGGGCAGACTCTAGCGTGTTCAAACCCTTAATAATCTTATATGTTTCAACAAGATACCCACTCATTCTTCTAAACTAGCGTATACAAGCCCAGCCACTCCATTCTCTCAGCATATGACAGTCCCGCCATCCCTAGGAATTAGCCTTGTAAACCTGCGCTGCACTCCCTCAATAGCAAGAATGTCCTTCCTCAAATTAGGGGACCACAACTGCACACAATACTCCAGGTGTGATCTCACTAGGGCCCTATACAACTGTAGAGGGACCTCCTTGCTCCTATATTTGATTCCTCAAATGAAATGTTTGGGGTAGGGATCCTTCTTCAGGTGCTGTCTTTCCTCAAACTCCGAAAAGATGTGCAAACTGCTAGCTTATAAATCATGCCCGTAACTTGTCCCCTGGTGTGCGGGTGGGTGGTCAAATCTGCAGAGTGTTGGCGAGAATGTGGGGAGAATAAAAATTGGAATCAACGTGCTGTTAGAGTAAATGAATGCCTTGACGGTTAGTACGGACTTGTGGGTGGAGTGGACTTTTGCTTTAGACATTAGACCTTTAGAAGGTAGACAAAAGTGCTGGAGAAACTCAGCGGGTGTGGCAGCATCTATGGAGCGAAGGAAATAGGCAATGTTTCGGCCCAAAACGTTGCCTATTTCCTTCGCTCCATAGATGCTGCCTCACCCACTGAGTTTCTCCAGCACATTTGTCTACCTTCAATTTTCCAGCATCTGCAGTTCCTTCTTGAACATTAGACCTGTAGATTTTAGAGATACAGTGCAGAGACAACCCCTTCGGACCACCGACTCTGCGCCAAATCAGCGATCACCCCGTGCGCTAATCTACTGACATTGGGGACAATTTTTCAATTTGAACCAAATAAACTACAAACCTGTATGCCTTTGGAGTGTGGGAGGAAACCAGAGCACCCGGAGAAAACCCACGCTGTCACGGGGAGAACGTACAAACCCTCTACAGACAGCACCCGTAGTCAGGACCGAACCCAGGTCTCTGTTGCTGAAAGGCAGCGACTCTACCACTGCGCTACTGTGTCATCCGATGCTATGATAAGGGCCTGTCCCACTTTCATGAACTAATTCACGACCTTTTTTACTCGTGGACATTTTTCATCATGCTAGAAAAACGCCCCGACCTAATTGATGCCACGAGTACCTACGACTAGCATCACGACCTACCTACGACCCCCTATGACCTACCTACGACCTTGTGACGACCATACTGCGAGTATGAGTCAAGGGCAAACTAGGCAGAGGTCGTGAATTAGGTCATTAAAGTGGGACAGGCGCTATAATCTCCCTATGGCTCTAACAGAGACTTGATATATCATTTGCTATTACTATCAAAAGAGATGGATAGGAAATGTGTGGAGGGATATGGGCCATGCGCAGGCAATTGGGATTAACCTGGAAGGTATCTCGGTTGGCATGGAAGGGATGGGCCAAGCAACGTTTTTCCACGCTCCATGATCCTAGGACTCTACCCTTTGATGAGTGTGACCCTTATACATCATCAATGGTCAATGTGCTTTTTTGTCACATGTACGAAGGCACAGTGAAATTCTTTTTTTGCATACAATTCAGTAAAGCCTTGCCACAATCCCTGTTACTACTCCTGTAAGTGTATAACGATAGTCCACTGAGACCACATGCTAGAGTCGCCTGGTTTTGGCGCCACTTTCAAAATCCGGTCTGGCCCGCGAGCTCGGTCTACTGGAGCAGCCCCAGATCCAGGCGAGCCCCAGGCTGCAGCAGGGCCTGTATCCATTGCCTCCGTCTGGATCGTCCCGTAAGCCGACGTCCCTCTCCTCGCCCGGTTACCTTCAGCCTTTGGGACCCAGGGTCACCCCGCGCAGCCGACCTTGAAAGTGCAGAAGTTAAGGCCCTGGTTCACCCTCCCACCGGCCCTGGCAACACTTCTCTTACGAGGACATCCAGGCACAAATTCTTCTGGTACGAGGGCTGCCAACGTTCTCGCGACCCAACAAGGGACAAAATGTGAAAATACGGGACAAATTCCCGACGGCAATTTGTTGACCGACTCGGCCGTGGCTGGGTGAATGATGAGTTGGCCCGGGTGCTGGACTCCACACAAAGCCCAGCCGGCGGGCCAGCTGAGGGGTTTTGGCCCAGGCACGATGTCGCGCGTAAAGTCCGGCGCCCCATCCAACTCATGAACCGATGATCGGCCATGAGAAGGAGGGGTGGTGGTGGTGGTGGTGTCGGCGGTAAGCGAAGGTCTGAAGGTCGGACAGCTGGCCGGGCTGCCGACCGACGGGGCCACGGGCGAGGCGCTGCTGCTGCTGCACTCCATGGGCTGCACTGCGTCGGGACGGGTGAGGCGGGACCAGACGCGGCGCTCCGATTCGACAGCCCCCTCGACCCGAGTGGTAGCAGTCAAATACGGGACAAGGGCAGCCCCGCATGGGACAAACCGATTCAGTCCAAAATACGGGATGTCCTGGCTAATACGGGGCAGTTGGCAACCCTATCTGGTAGTATACAACACGGGAGAAAGAATATTCTCTTCCTCACTAATCTTGGCACCTCTGAGAATGTGGAAGCGCATCGCCACGCTCTTGTAACACTTGCTCTGTTCTGTGATGTTTTCCAGCCTTGCCTGCCGGGGATCAGAGTCAGGTGCCAATTATTGGGGTGTCGGTGGCAGTGGGGATGATCCTGGTAGCAGTTGTCTCGGGCCTGCTGCTCAGCGGAAGGTATGACAGTTTTGGTGACCCTATTCATGATCGATGAAAGTGAACATCATTGGAAAAGTTACACTGACATTTACCCAATAGACAAGGGACTTCAGAACTTCTATAGACACAAAAAGCTGGAGTAACTCAGCGGGACGGGCAGCATCTCCGGAGAGAAGGAATGGGGTGACGTTTCGGTTTTTGACCCTTCTTCGGACTTGCAGAAGACCCGAAACGCCACCATTCCTTCTCTCCGGAGATGTTGCCTGTTCCGCTGAGATACTCCAGCTTTTTGTGTCTGTCTTTGGGGTAAAGCAGCATCTGCAGGTTCCTTCCTACACAGGGAGTTAAGAATGTTTTTTGTCATGACAGGGCAATGAAATTCTTACTAGCGGCAGCAGCAGCAGCAAACAGTTTTGTAAGCACGGCACGCAATAGGTAATATAACAGACAAACAAAAAAAGTTCAATATGGAAAAAAAAAATGTGCAAAAACAAAACAAAGCCCCAAGTCCTTCGTGCAACCAAGGCAGTTGATAGTTCGGAGCTAAGTTGGTGTTTCGTAGTGTTCAATAGCCTGATGGTTGTCGAGAAGAAGCTGTCCCAGAACCTGGACGTTACAGTGTTCAGGCTCCTGTATCGTCTTCCCAATGCCAGGAGTGGAATGAGTGTGTGGTCAGCGTGGTGTGGGTCCTTGATGATGCTGGCTGCTTCCATTGTAAATCTCTTCAGTGGTGGCGAGATCTGTGCCCATGATGGAGCGGGCAGCGTTCACCACTTTGTGTGATCTCCTTTGTTCCTGGACGTTCGAGTTGCTTCTTTTGTTCGAGTCTTCGGTGCTTGAGTTTATTTCATGGCAAAAGACTTTGCCAATAACCAATTTTAAAGAAAAGTATTCCCCCCCCCCCCCCCCCCCCCACACACAAATGTATTTGTTTTTATTGAGATTCTACTCATAAACGGAGCATAGTGTGTATGTGGGTGGATTCTGGGTGGGAACCCTACTATGACAGTCCCACTACTGGCCACATCCTCCCATCCCCACCCCTTTCCACTTTCCGCACAGACCGCTCCCTCCGCAACTCCCTGGTCAACTCATCTCTTCCCACCCAAACCACCCCCTCCCCAGGAACCTTCCCCTGCAACACCTGTCCCTTTACCCCCCCCCCCCCCCAACTCCATCCAAGGACCCCGGTAGTCTTTCCAGGTGAGGCAGAGGTTCACTTGCACCTCCTCCAACCTCATCTACTGTATCCGCTGTTCCAGGTGTGGACTCCTGTATATTGGCGATCGTTTTGCTGAACACCTCCGCTCAGTCCCCCTAGACCTAACTGATCTCCCGGTTGCTCAGCACTTCAACTCCCCCTCCCATTCCCACACTGACATTTCCGTCCTGGGCCTCTTCCATTGTCAGAGTGAGGCCCAGTGCAAATTGGAGGAGCAGCACCTGATATTTTGCTTGGGTAGTTTACACCCCAGCGGTATGAACTTTGACTTCTCCAACTTCAAATAGCCCTAGCTTTCCCTCTCTCTCCATCCCCTCCCCCTTCCCAGTTCTCCCACCAGTCTTACTGTCTCCGCCTACATTCTATCTCTGTCCGAACCCCTCCTCTGACATCAGTCTGACGAAGGGTCTCGACCCGAAACGTCACCCATTCCTTCTCTCCAGAGATGCTGCCTGTCCCGCTGAGTTACTCCAGCATTTTGTGTCTACCTACTATGACGCTGCAGTACCTGTTGGCATACCCAAACATCTTGGCTGAATTTGTGAAGGATGTGGTGGCTATGGCGAGAGTTCAGATCAGACGTTGATCTGAAATCTGCCTGGATTGAAGGGTACTAGCTCTAAAGAATGTTTGGTCAAATTTGGATTGTTTCCTCTGGAACGTCAGAGGCTGAGGGAAAACCTGACAGAAATTTAGAAAGTTATGAGATGCATGGATAGGATACGCCATCAGAACCTTTTCTTATTTCTTTTCTCTCCTCTTGCACGTCTTTGGTAACTTCGGGGGCTATCTCTTGCTTTCTTTTATTTTACCATTCTCTTCTTCTTTTCCCCCTTTTTTCCTTTTTTCCCTTTTTTTTTAAATTTTGGGTTTCAATGTTAAAAATTGAAGATGTACAATAATTGTATAATGATGTCGATTGCCTTATCCCTGGTACAATTGCTTCTAATAAAGTGTGGGCACAGTTTTAAGGTGAGTGGGGCCAAATATAAAGTTGCCTGGAATGTGCTGCCAGGCGCGGCGGATGAGGCAAATACAATAATGGTGTTTAAGAGGCTTTTAGACAGTCAAGTTGACAATGATCGGTTGGAATGGGAATGGTTTGGCAAATACACTTTTGGGTGTCCAGGTCTAGTGTGGCGGGCGCGACTCACGTTGCAGCGGCCCCTACAGCCTGTCTGTCTTTTTATATTTTTTTAATTTTTTGTCTAGTTAAATGTAGTTGTTCGTGTTTTTTTTTGTATTGTCTCTAATTGTGTATACGTGGGGGGTGGGGAGGGAGGGGGAAACTTTTAAAATCTCTTCCCTGCATGGGAGACCCGACCTTTTCCCTGTCGGGTCTCCGTCGTCGTTGGGGCCTAGCACCGTGGAGCGGCCTCCGACCGGGACGACCTGGGGGCTCCAGTCACGGAGCCGGCGGAGCTGCGGACTCACCGTCGTGGGGCTGGCCGGCCTCGGAGCGTGGGGAGCGGTGGTGGCTCGCCGCTGCGGCCCGACTCCGGAGCTCCAGCTCCAGGGTGCGGGTGGGAGACTGCTTTCCGGAGCTCCCGCAACGCAACATCTCCCGCTCGTGTCGCGTGGTTGGATCGACCTGGAGCGGGGCCGTACATTGCCCGGCGCAGCTCTAATGGTCGCGGGACATTCCAGCGCCCACCTGGGGCTTGGACATCGGGAGGGAAATGGTGCGGGGGAGAGAGAAGAAATGCCTTCCATCACAGTGAGGAGGAGATTCACTGTGATGGATGTTTGTGTAAATTGAATTGTCTGCATGTCTTGTAGGAATTGTTCTGTTTGTATGGCTTGTAGAAACGGAGTTTCGTTTGAGCCTCTCTGAGGTTCAAATGACAAATAATAAAATCTAATCTAATCTAATCTAGTTCTTCTGTGCTTCTGAAACACGTAATCTGAAAGCACACAGACGATGGTTTCCTCTTTTTGGGGCATTGGTCAGGCAATATATCTATTGAGTGTGTTCTCAATATGGCTCCACAGTGGCAAACACCTTTCATAGGACCCAGAGTGTTGCAGGTCTATAAATGTAACACACAGCTATGGTAAAAATGACTTGAAAAGAGATATATTATTGGGGAAAAACACATTGTGAAATGATCAGTGGAGTGAGAAGCCTGCGGGCAATTAAATCAAAAAGACTAATTATATAGTTCATGGAAGAGCTTCAATGTAAGAAGCAATCCCAGTCATGTAGTGCTTAATTTAATTTAATTTAGTGATACAGCACGGGAACAGGCCCTTCGACCCACCGAGTCCGCCCTGACCAGCAATCACCCGTACACTAAAGGGCCTGTCCTACCAGCATCCGACTCCATGCGATGAACGCGATCAAACTAGAAGCGGGGCCCGCGCGGAGGTCGGGTGATCCCCTGTACAGGGCCGGTCCCACCAGCATGCGCCTGCATGCGGCAAGCGCGACCAAACTGGCAGCAGGGGCCACGCGGAGGTCGGGTGAGTGGCGCAACGCGGCGCAAAGTGAGGCGAACTTCGAGCGAAGTCTTAAGGTAAGTCTTAAGGAAGTCGAAGTTCGCCAGGACAGAGAGGGGCACAGAGAGGGGCGCAGAGGCACACACACAGAGGGCCACGGAGCCACACACAGAGAGGGCCACGGAGCCACACACATAGAGGTTCACGGAGGCACGACGTCGGGGCGGTGTGTAATGCGTCGAGGCGACTGCGAGCCGACAAACCGTTGCCGCGCTGAATTTTTGAACATAGTCAGCTTTTCGGAGACCCGCACGATGTCAGGACGAACTCCGCACAATTCCGCACGGCTCCGGCGATCGAAGTGGGACCGGCCCCGCGACGCCGGACGGCTCAAGCGACCACGTTATGTCGCGCTAATCGCATAGAGTTGCATGCTTGTAGGACAAGCCCTTAATTCTATCCTACACACTAGGGACAATTTAAGGGCCTGTCCCACTGTACGAGGTAATTCAAGAGCTCTCCCGAGTTTTTAAAAAAATCAATCTCGTGGTAAGTATGTAGAATGTACGTGGCGGGTACGTCGGAGCTCGGGACGTCTCTTAGCGGCTCGTAACGCTAACGGCAGGTACTTGGGAAACGCGGTAAGCTCGTGAAGACTCGTGAAGATTTTTCAACATGTTGAAAAATGTGCACGAGAGCCCTGAGTACCGACGAGCGGCCATTACCGTAAATCTCCGAGTTCGAATCAGGGCAAACTCAGGAGAACTGTTGAATTAGCTCGTACAGTGGGACAAGCCCTTTACAACCTGCGTCTTTGGAGTGTGGGAGGGAACCAGAGCACCCTGTGAAGGAGCCCAAGCAGTTATGGAGAGAACGTACAAACTCCGTACAGACAGCATCAGTAGCCAGGATCGAGCCCGGGTCTCAGGCTCTGTAAGGCAGGAACTCTACCGCTGTGCCACCCCTCATGCTTTGTATCTGTGGTTGTAAGTCCCTACTCTTTATTCAAGCTCAACACATAGGTCCCACTAGCACAGGGAACCTGCTCAAACACGACCAGCTCCAAAACTACAAATTAAGTTCCCTTTATCTTTGTTCCACACAATTTTGGCTCAAGAAGTTGCAGGCAATTTTAGTTCTTGCGGATAGACATGAAAAGCTGGAGTTACTCAGTGGGTCAGGCTGCAGTTCTGGAGAAAAGCAATTCATTCTTCCCCCGCACAATTAAAGCATGGAATAGTCTACCATAGTTACCCAACCAGATGCAACTAAATTTAAGGTAGCTCTTTTTTCCCAAGAACCCATTCTGACTTAAGTCCTCCCTCCACCACCTCCAGTTTAAATTCCATTTGTAACATTTTGGAGGACCAGGAAACCAAGAAACAAAAATAGGTGACATTTCCGGTCGAGAACCTTCTTTAGACTGAGAGTCAGAGGAGAAGGTAACGAGGGATGTAGCAGTTACATAGAACAAATGAATGAAAAATATGCAAAAACCAACTATAATCAGTCTGAAGAAGGTTCTCGACCCGAAACATCACCTATTCCTTCCTTCCATAGATGCTGCCTTACCCGCTGAGTTTCTCCAGCATTTTTGTCGACCTATAATCAAGGAAAGGTGGTCCATTGTTGGCTGTGGAGTAGGAGATAACGAGGTGATGCAAACATGGAAACTCAGCAGGTCAACAGTGAAAGTCAACGATGAACATTGACTTCTCTCATTTTAGATAGCCCTTGCTTTCTCCCTCCTTCCCCTCCTCCTTCCCAGTTCTCCCACAAGTCCTACTGTCTCCGCCTGCTTCCTTTCTTTTTCCCACGCAGGAACAGGGTACTGATTGGGGATGATCAGCCATGATCATATTGAATGGCGGTGCTGGCTTGAAGTGCCGAATAGCCTACTCCTGCACCTACTCCTGTTGTCTATTGTCTATAGATGCTGCCTCACCCGCTGAGTTTCTCCAGCATTTCTTGTCTACCAACAGTGAAACTAGTTTGACGACTAGGGTGAGGGAGGGGGGGGGGGGGGACAGAGAGAGGGGGGGGAAAGCAAAGGTTACTTGAAGTTAGAGAAATCAATGTTCATACTGCTGGGGTGTAAACTACCCAAGCGAAATATGAGATGCTGTTCCTCCAATTAGCGCTGGGCCTCACTCTGACAGTGGAGGAGGCCCAGGACAGAATGGTCAGTGTGGGAATGGGAGGGGGAGTTAAAGTGTTTGGCAACCGGGAGATCACGAAGGTCAAGGTGGACTGAGAGTAGGCTTCAGCGAACTCTTCAACGAACATTGCCTGAGATTAATGCACAGAAAATAGTCGGGAGAATCGTCGAGACGTTCAGAAACCTGTACGTTTTTGAGAGGTGGGAGGAAACTGGAGCACCTGGAGAAAACCCATGCGGTATAAAAGGGCAATATAAGAAGTGTTAATATAAATGACACAGAACATTGGACCCAACTCAGATCCCTGCATAACACCACTGGTCACAGGCCTCTGGTCAGAAAAATAACCCTCCATTACCACCCTGTAACTCCTTTAGAGTCATAGAGTCATCGACTAATACAGTGTGGAAACAGGCCCTTCGGCCCAACTTGCCCACACCGGCCAACATGTCCCATCTACACTAATCCCACCTGCCCGCATTTGGTCCATATCCCTCGAAACCTGTCCTATCCATGTACCTGTCTAACTGTTTCTTAAATGTTGGGATGTTGCCTCAACTACCTCCTCTGGCAGCTTGTTCCATATATCCACCACCCTTTGTATAAAAAAAGCTACCCCTCCGACTCCTATTAAATCTTTACCCCTTCACCTTAAACCTGATCCTTGGTTCACCTATTTTGGGCAAGAAACTCTGTGCATCTGCCCAATCTATTCCTCTCATAATTTTATACACCTCTGTAAGATCACCCCTCATCCTCCTGTGCTGCAAAGAATAGAGTCTCAGCCTACTCAACCTGTCCCCATAGCTCAGACCCTCTAGTCCTGGCAACATCTATGGAAATCTTCTCTGTGCATCTTCCTTTAACCAAGCCAATTCTGAATCCAGTAGGCTAGCCAGTTGAATCCAGAGGGCGGTGGAGGCCGGTTCTCTGGATGCTTTCAAGGGAGAGCTTGATAGGGCTCTTAAAGATAGCGGAGTCAGGGGATATGGGGAGAAGGCAGGAACGGGGTACTGATTGTGGATGATCAGCCATGATCCCAGTGAATGGCGGTGCTGGCTCGAAGGGCCGAATGGCCTACTCCTGCACCCATTGTCTAGTCTTAACTCGTGTGGAATGATCTTCCTGCAGAAGTGGTGGAGGCAGGATCGATTGTAACATTTAAAAGTAAAGTGGATAGGTATATGGACGGGAAGGGAATGGAGAGGTATGGTCTGAGTGCAGGTAGATGGGACTAGGGGAAAACAAATGGTCGGCACGGACTGGAAGGGCCGAGAAGGCCTGTTTCCGTGCTGTAATTGTTATATGGTTATATTATATGGTTAACCAGGATCCCATGAGACCTATCCCTCTGGACTAGCCTACCATGAGGGACCAAGATGCCATTTGATACCATGTTTCTGCAGATCATTTGCCAAAGAGCTCTCAAGACTGAAGGCGGGTCACCACCCGAATCGGTGCCCATTCCTTCTGCCCAGAGATGCTGCCTGTCCAACTGAGTTACTCAAGCCTTTTGTGTCCATCTCAGGATTGCCATGCTCACTTACTGAAAATTCTGGAGCAAGCCATTTTATCCTGCCCTGAGAAGAATCTTGTTCATTAATTTATATTCCAAAACGAAGCACATTTTTAATCAGCTAATGCTTTAAGTACTCATCATTCTCTATGGCAATTTAGTCACAGTGTTACTTCCCTATTAATCAAGCAAGACCATTTTCAATTTACTCAGAATGTATATATCTTTCTTTACAGATCTCAAATGTCTATCAGCTTGTTTTATTACCGGCTGATCAGTTGCCGGGCATAGAACTGTGTAAGTGAAAGTTTTAAGACTTGACAAAACATTCATTTATCATCTCAGAGAGGCTCATAAAAGTATTTGAATAACATGGAGACATAAAAGCAATTAAAAAAAAGGTGCCGCTAGTGTTGATTCCAGGAAAATAGAATGAAACAGATGTAGCAATAGTTCCCAGAAGACTGCTCACATATACAGACGTACGTTTAGTCGGGTGGCACGGTGGCGCAGCGGTAGAGCTGCTGCCTTACGACACCAGAGACTCGGGTTCAATCCTGACTATCAGCACTGTCTAGGTACGGGGTTTGTCCGTTCTCCCCGTGACTGTGTGGGTTTCCTCCAGGTGCTCCGGTTTCCTCCGGGTGCTCCAGTTTCCTCCCACACTCCAAAGACGTACAGGTTTGCAGGTTAATTGGCTTTGGTAAAATTGTAAACTGTCCCTAGTGTGTACAGGGTTACACAAAAAGCTGGAGAAACTCAGCGGGTGCAGCAGCATCTAAGGAGCGAAGGAGATAGGCGGCGTTTCGGGTCGAGACCCTTCTTCAGACATGTATTTGAAGAAGGGTCTCGACCCGAAACGCCGCCTATCTCCTTCGCTCCTTAGATGCTGCTGCACCCGCTGGGTTTCTCCAGCTTTTTGTGTAACCCTCGATTCTCCAGCATCTGCAGTACCTTCTTTAACGCCTAGTGTGTACAGGGCAGTGCTAGTGTGCGGGGATCGCTGGTCAGCGCAGACACGGTGGGCTGAAGGGCCTGATTCTGCGCTGCATCTCCAAACTAAGCTGAACTAGTCAAGTCAAGTCACATTTATCTATACAGCACATTTAAAAAACAACTCTCGTTGACCAAAGTGCTTTACACTTGTTATAAGAGTAGTATACACAAGCAGGCTACATACATATATACTAATTGAGGACGTCAAGGCAAGGCAAGGCAAATTTATTTATATAGCACCATTCGTACAAGCTGCAATTCATAGTGCTTTACAAAAGTAACAAAAGAATGACATAGTTTAAAAACATTGCAGAACCACAATACAACACAGGACAACAAAATAGCCAAGAATCAAAAATTACATAACAAGCAATAAGACAATTTCATGAATAGTAAAACAAAATCACTAAAACATTAAAACGATTTTAAAAGCACATAAAAGGGTTAAGATTAGAAGGTTAAGATTACCTGCATGTTGGGTTATGGAAAAGCTACAGTAAACATCAGTGTTTTTAGGCCTGATTTAAATGAGGTTACAGTGTGTGCGCACCTCAGGTGTTCAGGGGCCTTGTTCCACAGGCGTGGAGCATAAAAACTGAACGCTGCTTCAGCCTTTTTAGTTCTGACCCTGGGAACACAGAGTAAACCTGTCCCTGAAGACCTGAGGAGACCTGAGACTAGAGGACGTCAGGAAAGGCTTGGGAGACCAGATACGTTTTTAGACTAGACTTAAAGGAGTCGATGGAGGGGGCAGTTCTAATGGGGAGGGGGATGCTGTTCCACAGTCTAGGAGCTGCGACCGCAAAGGCGCGGTTGCCCCTGAGCTGATGCCTAGACCGCGGGACATTCAGCAACCCCAAGTCCATGTCCTTCACATGAGCCCTGGATACTGAACTGGAATGCTAGGATGGCTGAGTGTCAAGTGGATGGATTTACGGGGAATTTTGCCCGTACATATTTCAAGCATTTCCCTTGATCCTACCAGGCATCACTGGTGATATCCCAAAGCTTCCAGTGAGGTGATTTTCTTTTTGCAGGTACAGGATGTTGACTTTAATTGATGCCCTGCAGAATATATTTGACTGATTTACCGGACAAACGAACCTCCTGCCTGTCACCACGTAAACGTCGGAGAGAGAATAAAAAATATTTTTGTACTTTTTTTTTGCACGACTCTTATATTTTAAAATTCAGTTTGATGGGTCGCGTGGGGAGAGGAGGAGCTTTACCCTCAGAGTAACCGACGAGAAAGCCTGACCTTTGGTTGGGGAGTGACTAATGGCTCCACGAACCCCTCTCCCTCTCTCCACGTCCAATAATTAATAATAGATTCCAAGGAGCTGATATTAATGATACTCAATGAACTAATTTAGCCTTTTTAATCTGTTGCTGCCTTCAGATGAAACGCAGAATACACCGGGTAATGGGTAATTATGACTCATTGCAACAAATGAAGTGTAATGATTCAGACGTGCCATTTATCTTGTCGGAGTCGAAATGAGATATTCAGGTGGTAATTCATCATACACCTGGTCGAATAAAAGTTTGTTTCCAAAGGGTTTACTCATCACATTATTCCCACTTTATCCATCTGCCATTGTCATTTAAACCTGTGGCGATAACACATGTGCATTCCCAAGGTTGCTCCTTAATATGATAGGAAATAATCCAATAGTCAATAGTCAGTTTTATTCGTCACATACACGTATAAGTGCAGTCAAATGAATTTGCCAGCAGCGGTACATTACAATTTTTAAAATATTTTTTCAATGGATGTGCGGAAACTTAATTATTTCTTCTATGCAAAGCACTTCGGTTTCAACGCCAGTTGATTTAAACATGCTATGTAAATAACATTTACTTAAGGGCCTGTCCTACCAGCATGCGACTCCATGCGGTGAGCGCGACCTAACGTGGTCGCTTGAGCCGTCCGGCGTCGCGGGGCCGGTCCCACTTCGATCGCCGGAGCCGTGCGGAATTGTGCGGAGTTCGTCCCGACATCGCGCGGGGCTCCGAAAAACTGACCGTGTTCAAAAATTCCGCGCGGCAACGGCCTGTCAGCCCGCATTACGCACCACCTCGACGTCGTGCCTCCGTGACCCTCTCGATATGTGCCTCCGTGACCCTCTCTGTATGTGCCTCCGTGACCCTCTCTCTGTGTGCCTCTGTGCCCCTCTCTGTGTGCCCCTCTCTGTCCTTGAGAACTTACCTTGCGGACTTCGCTCCAACTTCGCGCCACTTTGCACCACGTCGCGCCACTGACCCGACCTCCGCGTGGCCCCCGCTGCCGGTTTGGTTGCGCTCGCCGCATGCAGGCACATCCTGGTGGGACCGGCCCTGTACAGGGATCACCCGACCTCCGCGCGGCCCCCGCTTCTAGTTTGGTCGTGCTCACCGCATGGAGTCGGATGCTGGTAGGCCCTTTACTTACTAATTAAAAAAGAACACACAATACTCAATAAGATTTAACACAAACATCCACCACGGCATTCTTCACTGTGGCGGAAGGCACAAAGTTCAGCCAGTTCTCCTCCCTTGTTCATCCGTGGTCAGGGCCATGAACCCTTCGTAGTCGCCGCTAGGGGCGGCCGGATGTACAGGCCCTCTCGTCGGGACGGTCGATCACACGCGCCGTGGCTTGGAGGTCCTGAATCCGTGAAAGTGACCAGGTTTATCTGTGCGGTTTACAAGGCCTGCAACTTTGCAGCGATTTTTTTTACATTTATCTTTTCTTCACCTTGTGCATCGACGGCTTTTATAAAAAGCTGTTCAAAGAATATTGAACGTACGCCATTGAAAAACGACACCACAGGAGCAGGCCCCATGGCTCGCAATGCCTGTCCCCAACACGATGGCAATCGCACCTGGCTGCACATGCTACTTATCGCTCCATGAGTCCATCGAAAAGCATCTTAAACACCACTTACAGATTTGCCGCCATGGCAGCACGGTGGCGCAGCGGTAGAGTTGCTGCCTCAGAGCGCCAGAGGCCCGAGTTCGATCCTGACTACGGGTGCTGTCTGAGTGGAGTTTGCACGTTCTCCCAGTGACCCGCCTGGGTTCCGGTTTCTTCCTACACTCCAAAGACGTACAGGTTAGTAGGTTAATTGTCTTCTGTAAATTGTCCCTAGTGTGTAGGACAGAATTGATGTATGGGTCGACACGGACTCAGTGGGCCGAAGGGCCTGTTTCCACGCTGTATCTCCAATCTAAACTAAACCACTGCTAGCTACGCATTCCAGACACCCACCTTCCCCTGTGTAAAAAAAAAACCTGTCCTTGCATTCTTTTTTTATCTCCTGTGGTGATTATCACTTCATACTTTTTAAGGATAAAATTCAGTGGGTCATAAAACCATCCTCATTCTTTGAAACCTCATAAAAAGAAGCCCTGGAAAGATTGAAATGAAACAGGAGAACACTTCAGCATTTGACCTTCAAATGAAATGTTCGCTCCTGCTCTGCAAATGAAGAGGAAACAGAGACGGGTGGCATTCCATTGCTGCTCTGGTTTTACAGTGTGTCGCAGGTTATTGCAAAGACCTTGTTGTGGGTGCATACTGACATTAATTTTACTGGTGAGGATATTTTTTTCAAGCGCAGCTATAATCTCGTGCACAGCTGTAGCATTTTACATGGGTGGACCTCTCTCGAGACACCGCTCTGCCACACATGTCTTTGCCACTGCAGTCCGGAGCCTTAAGGGGCTGTCCCACTGTTTACGAGCTAATTCAAGAGTTCTTCCGAGTTTCCCCTGATTCGAACTCGGAGAATTAAGGGCCTGTCCTACAAGCATGCAACTCTATGCGATGAACGTGATCAAACTAGAAGCGGGGGCCGCGCGGAGGTCGGGTGATCCCCTGTACAGGGACGTTCCCACCAGCATGCGCCTGCATGCGGCAAGCCCGACCAAACTGGCAGCAGGGGCCGCGCGGAGGTTGGGTGAGTGGCGCAACGCGGCGCAAAGTGAGGGGAACTTGGAGTGAAGTCTAAGGTAAGTTCGCCAGGACAGAGAGGGGCACACATAGAGGGGCACAGAGGCACACACACACACACAGGGCCACGGAGCCACACACATAGAGGGTCACGGAGGCACCTACAGATAGGTTCACGGAGGCACGATGTCGGGGCGGTGTGTAATGCGTCGAGGCGACTGCGAGCCGACAAGCCGTTGCCGCGCGGAATTTTTGAACATGGTCAGTTTTTCGGAGCCCCGCGCGATGTCGGGACGAACTCCGCACAATTCCGCACGGCTCCGGCGATCGAAGTGGGACCGGCCCCGCGACGCCGGACAGCTCAAGCGACCACGTTAGGTCGCGCTAATCGCATAGAGTTGCATGCTTGTAGGACAAGCCCCTTTATGGTAATAGCCGCTCGTAGGTGCTCGGGCCTCTCGTGGACATGTTTCAACATGTTGAAAAATCTTCACGAGCTTACCGCGTTTCCCGAGTACCTGCCGTTTGCGTTACGAGCCGCTAAGAGACGTCCCGAGCTCCGAAGTACCCGCCATGTACATTCTACGTGCTTACCACGAGTTTGATTTTTTTAAAATCCGGGAGAGCTCTTGAATTAGCTCATACAGTGGGACAGGCCCTTTAAGCCCCAGTCCCACGATGGGAGTTTCCCCAACTGTTTAAAAAAAATCAAACTCGTGGTACTTCATCACAAGTATTTTTTTACTCTTGGACATTTTTCACACTGTTGAAAAAACTTCCCGAGTTACCGCGTTTCCCGAGTACCTGCCGTTAGCGTTACGGGCCGCTACGAGACGTCCACGAGCTCCGACGTAGCTGCGAGGTACATTCGACGTACTTACCACGAGTTTGATTTTTTTTAACTCGGGAGAGCTCTTGGGTGAACTCGCGTCGTGGGACAGGGGCTTCACGCTTTACGAGCAGGCCTCCGATGCCAAACGCGACCCATAGCCAGTGCCTGTCTGACGCTTGTATTGAGGCACGTATGATTAATGGATGGTGTTTGCTTTCAACCAGGCGATGTGGGTACAGTAAGGCCAAGCAAGACCCCGAAGAGGAGAAGATGCACTTCCACAATGGTCACAGTGAGTCAAATATCAGCTCGCTACAGTATGGATTTCACAGATGATGGGGAGGGGGTGTGGAGGGGGGGGGGGTAAGAAATACATCTGGAGAAGTTCACTTGAAGTTCATCGCTATCCAATGAAATAAAGCAGCAACGTTCCTTTCTTTTCGAGTATCCGCTGACTTTTAAAAGGTTTCTCTTTTACAGCTTGCAGATGGAGTGTCATAGAATAATTCTTGTGTTGCAGAATAATCCTATCCTGGCATTGTGCAGGAATCAGGAGATATAATGCTGATAAAGGCTATTGTATTCGCTCTGCGCTAATGTTACTGAAGCCTGATTCTCCAACTCTATAAGGACCTGAGCACAATTCCAATGCTGAGACCCTCCAGTCAAAAATCATCCTGCATATCCATAAAGTCTGATAATCCAAACTGGCTCCGGCATGAATCTGGCCACCGCTATAGCAAGACTGTGGGTGAAAATGAACCCAAATCAGACAATAGACAATAGATGCAGGAGTCGGTCATTCGGCCCTTCGAACCATTCAATGTGATTGTGGCTGATCATCCCCAATCAGTACCCTGTTCCTGCCTTCTCCCCATTCTACAATTCTAGTATTGCATCAGAGTTTGTTCTCTGAAGCACCAGGCTATGATCAGTGGAGGTTATGTAGATCAGGTTAGCCTTTCTGATTAGTTTAGTTTAGAGATAGTGTGGAAATGCCATACAGCGCCAGAGACCCGGGTTTGATCCTGACTACGGGTGCCGTCTGTACGGAGTTTTTTTACGGAGTCTCCCCATGACCTGCGTGGG